>CAUYRT010060494.1:0-10512 GCA_963574885.1 Lepilemur ruficaudatus
CCAGTACCGTGTGCCAGGTGGGCTCGGCACTCCCACGCGGGGAATGGCCAACTCTTTCTACAAAGGGCCAGATGGCAAATATTTTAGGTTTTACGGGCCATGTGCAGACCCTGTCACGCATTCTTTTTTTCCTAAAAACCCTGCTTTAAAAATGTAAAGATCATTCTAAACTAGTGGCCTCAGCTGGCGCTGGCCTGCAGGCCGTCTACCCCCGCTCTAGGCAGACAGCACTTCCTGAGGCGTGTCGCCACCCTATGCGGTAGGTGCTGTTTGTGCCGTTTTCAAGACGAAGGGAATGAGATGCTGAAGGGACCTGCTCGAGTTCACATGCTCGGCAAGTGTCAAGGACAAAGCCAGACAGGTTCTAAACCTAGGTCCACTGGTTTAAAAGGTCACACGCTTCCCACTGTATCACACGGCCTCAAAAACATTCTAAATCTGGCAACTCTCTGCTCAAACAGTGCACGTACATTATGAGTAAGAAGGGATGTAATGGAAGTAATGTTTGTTGAACACCCATTGCCCTGGCCAAGAGAGCCCACAAAGCTGCTACGAATCATTGCACCATTCACGCAAGGCGCAAGAACGCCAGGTCAGAAGAGTGGGGGCTGGAATCCCATCAGCACTGCACGCGGTACCCGAGCACCAGCCAGCGGGGCCCTCCCGCTATCAGCATTTCTTCCTGAGGCCCCGCAACCGCTGCAGCAGCCTGCTGGTGCCCCTCCTGTGGGGCAGGATGAGGGAGGGGCAGCCTCCCAATGCCGGAGGAGCCAGCAGCCTGCAGCCTGAAACAGTGAAGGGAGACAGAACAGAGGCCGCGGGGGCAGTGCAGGAAGCCGGTGACGAGAACCCAGATGCCAGGTCTAGTCGCTAGGGAGAACTAAGTCTTCCGCCTCCCAGTCTCAGCATGGAGTTTTGCAGCATGCAGAGAGAAAGACCACTGTTGCGCACACAGTGGACATCAACGGACTTCATTATTTTAAAAGGTGAAAACAGTGGAAAATGGGTATGTTAAAGGAAGAGTTATGCAAATTCTACTCAGTTCAACAGACATTTATTGGCTGTCTTGGTGATCACTGCATAAGAGTTAATTAGAGGAAGCCAGGAGGGGCTGGAGAACGCCCCTAACATCTTGAGGTTGCTGCCGTGTGGGTGCCATCCTTAACCAAAACACATTCTCAATCTGGAAGAACAATGACTGACACCCAGGGCCACTCCTCGGCCACAGGTCTTATGACCACTGCCCCCAAGGCCATCGCCACACATTATGGGGACCTACAGTCCCCACACACTGTTGTGACACAAACTATTTCTACGCCAAAATTCCCTGGCAGAAGACAGCCATGCCCAGGCCCAAAGCCAACCATGTGTCCTGTGGCCCACGCCTCCTCCCGGGCTCAGACTTCCTGGTCACAACCTGCAGGTGGTACATGAGTCAAATGCCACCAGAGGCACCTCACACAGGCACGCTCCTGCCTCAGACTTGGTGAGATTTCCTTGGAGTGACAGAGCCCTTAAGCACCTGCGAGGCTGCCTTTCTCCCCCATCCAACCCAACAGGAAAAAAAAAACCCTCAAATTGTTCTGTGAGACCGCAGTGGGCAAAGATTTAGTTAAATTGTTAGGGATCAGTTAACAAGTAGAAGAAACTACACTTTAATCTCCAACTTCATGAACAAGATTTTTCTCAGATGCCCCTAAAAGTTTCAGCAATTGTCTCTAGACAGACACTAGTGAGGAGAAAAGGCAAATTGCTCCTGCAATTACTAAGCTCTGAAGTCCCTAAACGGCCAATCTTTCTGCTGCCACGTAGCTGTGTCTATGGACGGCTGGTTCAGGCTAGGGCGATCATTCCCAGAGCCCTTCACTACTGCTAAATGCAATGTGGAAAATTACCCAGCAAACAGCTGTTTATGCTTTAGGCAGCACCTACACGGGGAGAGGAGCAACGGGTGGGTGGAAGTCACAAACCATAAAATCGAGAAAATACTATTTTCAAGTTAAATGTGAAGGGAAGTCCCACTGCAGGGGGGAATCAATAATCAAGAGGAAGCACAATCAGACAAGACCCTCTGGTTAAAGAGAGAAGGAAGGCAGCAAGAGTGATCTCCAAATGACAAATAACTGAGCTATCACAGTCCCAGAGAGACTTCACTTCACCACTGTTACGGTCCCAAGAGCACTGAAGGTGCTACACCCAGCAAGAGGGAGCCAGGCCCCGCGCCCAGCTGCTGTGTGATTTTCTCCTTCCACGCACACAACTCCACAATGGAGAGGTAGTCTCTGCACCAACTTTGGTAAACCATACAGCTCAACGCACAGCACTACTGACTTTTGAAAGAACAGACGATGGCAGCATCCCTGTTGTCCCCTGTTGTCCCCTTCCAGCCGTAAGCCAGGAACTTGCAAACCTTGGATATAACCCAATCACCTGTCCCAGGTCTTAACAATAAGCTGCACACCCCACAGAGGGCCCAGCGCAGTGTCCTGAATCCCACTCAGTGCTTCCCCTCTGAGGGCCCTAACGCCCCGAGCACGGGCCAGTTCCCATTCTCTACTTTGAATCCCTCCTAACCGTGAGCAATTGGTCAGCAGGCTGTGAAGTGATGATCTTCATCCAACAAAGAGAACCTGGAAGCAGTCAGAGGATCTAGTCACTGGCCTCTCCTGGGTTCCTGCAGCCTGGCAGTCATCTGCTGCCAAGCGTGAACATCAACCAGGCTCCATTTAGAAGGGGAATCTGAACTCACAAGATCTTTTTATACGGAATTCTAGGCCAGGTGGTTTCTAAGTGTTGAAGTCCAGCACGTTTCACCCAAAACCTCCAGGTCCACCTGACTGCACCTTGTTCCCCTGAACAAGATACAATGCCATCTGGAATGATGAGAAATAAAACAAGTTTAAAAGGCACTAAGAAAGCAGTTAACTTAATTGATTTATTTCTGTGAAGGAGAGCTGGCAAGCAGAAGCTTCCCAATTTTTCATCAGTACTGAACTATTCATAGCAGAAGGCTTGAAATGTGGTTTGATCAGCTGGATCCAAATTTCAAAGAGCAAGGACGCATCCTCACCGGCAGCGCAGTGGAGAGGAGTCCTGAGCTTTGGAGTCTAACAGAACACAGTTTCAACCTTGGCTTCAAAATGATTATTGACTATGTGACCCCAGGAAGATACTAAAATCTCATTTATTCAATC
Organism: Lepilemur ruficaudatus; assembly: GCA_963574885.1. Lineage (NCBI taxonomy): Eukaryota > Metazoa > Chordata > Mammalia > Primates > Lepilemuridae > Lepilemur > Lepilemur ruficaudatus. Next base: position 3,195 of record CAUYRT010060494.1, read on the forward strand.
TATAAAATGAGGTTATTAATCAGGCCAGCTTCAGAGCGTTGACCAAATCTAAATGAGTCAATCCACGTAAGGTGTCGAGCGAAAAGACTGATGAACGCTCAGTATTAGTAGTATTGTTTAATAATTATAATTTTTGTGCATTTTATCTCTTGATTCCTCTTATTTTCAAGGCCTGCCCATCATATTACCATTTTAGGGGTAAAGGGTTAAAGGGAATACTTGATTGGCCTATAGCATTTCTTTAAAACATGGCATACTCTGGTTCCACAGTCTAAAAACTGGCCCAAGTATCAGTGACCTAGAATCTTTTAAAAAGAAAAAGAAGAAAACCTACCATGTAAGCCATAGGCAAAGATGAGAGAAGACGGGTCTATTTTATCACAAAGAAGCAATAATTCAGGGGGAAAGACCACAAGTTTCCCAGCAGGAGATGTGTTGGCTGAAGCCAGAACCAAGCCCTATAGAGCTGTACCACCCTGCTCAACAAGAGAAGGAAATACACATTTTCCTAGATGTTTCTTTAAAATATGTAAGGAAAAGGGTATGCAAAGAAGAAAATCTGCGAAGCATCTCGTTTATCAAAAAACACCATAGAGTGAAATGTCAAGCCACTAGTGAGAAAAGATATTTGCATCATTTAAAATCCACAAATGGCTCGCATCTAGCATACGTAAAGAGCTTACACAAATCAATAACAAAAGACAGATAACCCAATAAAAATAAGAGGCAAGAAGTTTGAGCAGGTACTTCACAAAACAGGGTACCATAGGTCAAAATACGCCAGAATGGCCAAAAACTAAATTATGACCATACAAGTGTAAGAAAAGCTGTAGGACAACTGAACTCTCATTCACTCCTGGCAGGAAGGCAGCACTAAAGTGGCACAGCCATCCCAGAAACTTGCTTGATAATATGAACTGAGGACAAGCACACGTACCCCGTGGCCCAGCAACTCTGCTGCTAGGTTTATAACCAACATAAAGAAGTGTAGGTAGATGTACTCAAGAACATTCATAGGCAGAAATACTCAAAATGACCCTCACTCGAAAGAACTCAAATATCCGCCAATAGTAAAATGGATTCACCGTGGTATGTTCTCATAATGGAATTCTAGACAGCAAAAAAATAAATAAATAAAAAATAAAAATAAACTACTGCCACACATCATAGCATAGATGATATCACATATGTAACACTGAGTGAAAAAAGGCTAGACGTAGAATATAAACTGTGTGATTCCACTGACAACAAAGTTCAAAAAAAGGGCAAAACTAATGTACAGTGAAAAGTTAGAACAGGAGTAACCTTGGGAAAGAAGTCAGGAGGGGAACAAGACAAGGGGCGGATGAATGAGGGTTTCGGGGTGCTGGTAATATTCTGTTTTTTTTTTTTTTACTCTCTGTGCTGGTTACACAGGTGCGCTCACTTTGTGGTAAGCCAAGTCTATCCAAGCGCTTTGTAGATATGCACATTATACATCAATTAAAGTTTAAGAAATGAGTGAAACAGAGCAATAGTCTATTCTGTTGTCTTTACACAACCCAGCTCGGTCATTGCTTAGTTGGAAATGAAGAAATGCTCTGAGCCAGAAAACGGCATTTCTAGGGAAATCTTCACATGGCAGAATGGACAAGTTTCCTGATACTAGGTGAACTGCTGGACAGACACACGCCACAATCAGGGAGAGTCGGGGCCCTTGTCTAGTCTCAACCGCAACAAGTCTGGGAAGCCAGAAAGGTCAAAGAGGAACCTAGTACTGGCACAAGTAATAATTAGCGCATCCATCACATGCTAAATGCCAGTATGATTCTAAGCACTTAAAATGTAATAACTTGCATAATCCTTGTAAGTCCCTATTTCATTTTTCAAGCGAGGTAACCAAGCACAGAGGAGTTTAGGGGCCTGCCTGAGGACACACAGCTATTAAGAGAGCCAGAGGCTGGATTCACCCGGGTAGACGCGCTCCAGAACACACATGCTTAACCACGTGATGTGCCACTGGCCTAAACTAACTGACAATCTACAGAAGAACAGGAAATCCATCCGCCTGCCTCAGCAGAAGCATTCATGCCAGCAACGGGAAGAGAGAAGACAGAAGCTAGAAAGAAAAGAGCCACCGTGTATGAGCACCAACTGTATGCCAGGCAATGGGCTAAGCAGGCTCCCCATGTCAAATTTGATTTCACTTTCACTACAGCCCTCTATGACAGCTATTATCATCCCTATCCGAGAGATGAAGAAAGTGAGGCTCATAAGAGTTAACTTCACACAGCCAGTGAGGGGCACAGACAGGTCCTGAACCCGTAATTCCTTCACCTGAAAAGTCAGTTAAGTCTCCCAGGAATGGGCCCTGACATCATGGTGTTTCCATGGGAACTCCAGGGAGGCCACCAAAACCGCCATGGGGTATGGGTGGAAAAGTTCACACCTATGTGATTGCTTTATAAACCCAGGCCAGAGCCACACCAAGCAAGCAAGAAGGAGCTCTCCTGAGCAAGGAGAGGTGTGCAGTGAGCTATGAGGGCCCCCAAGCAAACAACAGCTGAAGGGAGCCCCTCCTGGAGTGATGAAGAAGACATCTGATTGTCCCTTCTTCCAAGGGATCCCTTTACCTATGGTTCAGGCATGGCTGACCATTCCCTAAAGCCACACTGCGGGCTGCATGACTCAGGTCTAGCCACCGCGAGCTCACTTGCCTTGCCAGTGATTCATCCAGGAATGGCTGTGTGATCCTCACAGCTCAGTCCTCCCTGGGCTTGCATACGGGTGCCAGAGAGAAAGGGACCCTACTAGGAAGAGGCTAGCTTAGAACTGCCAGAGAGTATCTTCCCAGTAACATGAGAAAAGCATCTCCAAGACCAGTCAATGTGGCAAAGGAGCTGCAGCCAAGAGACGAGGAGAGAGTGAGTGCAAGCCCTGGATGCAGCCACGCCTGAAGTCCCAGGCTAGACTTTCAAATGATGTGGGACAGTAACTTGGCTTTGTACTTACACTCATCTGAACTGAGTTTCATTCACTTGCAACCACAAGAGGTCTAACACGGTAGAGGTCTCTGAGTAAGGTATGAGGTTGGGGCATTTTCCAAACCAAGTGACTACAGACCAGACAGAGTGAAGCCAAGCAGTCTAAATTACCCCCGAGGAGAGTATCAAATGGGAACGATTGTACGTTAAACCCTCAAGCCCTTGCCCACCTTCCAGAAAAGGAGGGAGCTCGGTTTCATGAGAAAACCCTAAGCTGTCCCCACTTACTAATGTAGAAGTAAAAAAAGTTAAGGCAAGCGGTGAGCCAGACCAAAATGCTGGGGCAGCCACCATGGGTGTGGATGTCATCTGAAACGAGTAAGCCCCTCATCACCTTCCAGAGAAAACAGCTGTCAGAACAGAGCCCTTCCATGGCAGAGCAAGCACACAGCCAGCCCGTCTCCTACAAATGCATCTCTAGGCCATAATGCATTGACTCATCTTTAACAAGATTTTCCTGTGATTTTAATTCCATCCAGGATCCAGCCAGTGAGAAAGAACAAAATGGTATTTTACTACCTGTAGATACGGACCCTAACGTTTAAATTCATGTCTTCAGATAGGAAGGGGAGTTGGCAATAAGAGGAAATTAAATCCATAAATCCACTGATTTATCGCTGGACAAACACACAACTGGCACCATGACAGTAAACTCTTTGCGGACCGCATTTCCCCCAGAGTCGCTGCTGCAAACACAGTGGAAAATCCTGATCTGGAATGAGAAATAATTCCATTTTAATCTTGTTTATCTTCTTGGTCTAGTAATCCCCCGTGGCCAGTGCCCATCTGGCACATTCTTTTAAGAAAACTGTGGCCACTGTTGTTTAATTCAATTCTGTGGCTGGTTTGTTGAGTTTTTTTTTTTCAATGTATACACTACAGGCCGTTGGGTATTAGGTTTATTTCTTTAAATAAATCCAATAAACTAACACAGAGCACCATTTATTTCAGAAATATTTTGAAAGTACAAATAACATGTTGACGGCTTTTATTAGCGCACATGAAACGCTATCTCCGGGGGAGTTCACAGAGCCCAGCAAATTAGTTTAGTCTCAAGCGGACCACGATGAAGGGAAGTGACCCACCGAAGCAGTATGCAATTAGTAATAATACTCTGCACGTCTGTGGCTCACATCGTCGGAGTATTTTAGGATATGCTACATGCCTTAATTAATTCTGAAAATGCCCTCAGAGCCCCAAATCTCAAACCTGAGCCTGCATCAGAGTCACAGAGGAAATGGTTCAAGAGACAGATCCCGGGGCCCTACCCTCTGAAATTCTGATTCAGGACATCTGTCACAAGGCTCTGAAGTGACCCCTCCCCAAAGTGACTGTGATCCTGAAGGTCCAGAGACAACATTATGAAATGCCACCATAAGGGAAGGTATTATCTGTCACTCTCCCTACACACTTAGACGGGAGATCAGAGCAAGTGGAAGTTTCCCGCTCGCGCCAGAGCAGCCCCACCCAACAGAATGAGGGATTTAGGTGATGATGGAAACGTTCTCTCGACTCACTGCCCAGCACAGTAGCCCCACGTGGCTGTTGAACACCTGCAATGTAACTAGCACGCCCGAGGACAGGAATGTCACATTTTAATTAATTTCAACTAATTTAAATGGTCACATGTATCTTCTGGCTTCTTTATTGAACCATGTGGCCCTAGATGAGAAAAAAGAACTGGACGTTAACTGGATTACACCACATTCCTTTCCGTCATGGGAAAATCTATAGCAATTTCCTATATCAATGGAGGCAAAATGACTCGATTTGAATATCTACTGTGCTTTGTAATTTGTCAAAAACTCTGTACGTTTTACAGATGAGGAAACTGAGGCTGAAAGAGGCTGAGTGATCTGCCCAGGGTTGCGGGGCTGCGTATGACAGAGTCAGGAGCCGAACACAGGCCCTGTGATCCCAACAGCCATGATGTTTCTGTTACCACACGCTGCCTCCAGGTAGATAAGCCCAACTCAAAACAGAAAGGACGCGGTCACGGACGTCGTCACCTCCCTTACCCTAAACGCCTAATGACATTCTTCATTATCTTCCACCTGTCAACTGGCATCCCCACGCAGAGTTCTACAAATAAACGAAGACAGCATCACACGGAGCAAGAAAAGGGTTCCAGGGGTAGGATTTTGGCCCTATTGCTTCTCCCAATTTCCAGCTCTCCCCTCTGGTCAACTCCTGCCTCAGGATCTTTGCACTTGCTGTTTTCATACCAGAAATGCTCCAGATCTCCACACAGCTTCCTCCCTCTTTCTTGAACTCTCTGCTCAATTCCCCTTTATAAATGAATCCTTCCTTTACTATTTAGAAAGAAAACCTCCTCTTTCAACCTCCACAAGCCACTGCTTCTGGGACTGTCTTTCTCCCTTTGTTTTTCCACCGTAGAATTTATCACTCACTTGTTACCTGTCTTCCCCTGCTCCCACTGGGACTTAAGATGCAGGAGGGCAGGAACCCTGTCTTGGTCGCTGATGTCTCCCCGCACTTGGCCCACAGGAGGCACTCAGTAAACACTCAGAATAAATACACAGATATGCAACAAACATTCACCTGCATGGTTCCAATACAGCTGTTATATTTTGTTCTCCATGGTTTTCCATACTTCTCCAACATTCCACAATAAGCATCCATGTCCCTTGCAGGCATAAATTAAATGTTCTTCACATCCTACTCAGTTGTCACCGGTTGCCCTAAACGCCACGGCCTCCATGAAAGCCTATGTTATATTTGCCCTCCTCACCGCCCTTCCCCCACGGAGCCCACTACCAGCGGCGCAGAGCCAGCATCTCCTGGAAACACAGACGGGCACGTCTACCTTTCATCAAGTTTGCTGGATCCAAGAATCTCACCACAAGGCCAGCCAATGCACCATTCCTGACATATTTCATTTAAAAAATACGACTCCATCATTTCTGACGATTTTACAACTATATCAGAGGCTAAGAATTAAAGGACCCAGTACTAGGTGAAGTAGCTACATGATTTTCCCCCGACTAAAGGCCAACTATAGACACCGTTTATAACACCAGCATGAGAAGTTAGGGGCACACTCATTTCACTGACCAAGCAAGCTTAGACAATGTTTTACCAGCAAAAGCTACACCTTATTGGGTGTGGTCTCTGATTTATATAAATCAAGGATCAGTGGAGTTACGTCATATATAAAACAATAAATGCACTTCATTTTACAAAGATCTTTCCCTCACATATTATCACCTTACTGAATCTTCTGAACAACTCAGGAGAGCTGTATTATTATTTATGTTAAGAAGTTGCTATGGTATCAATGTTTGTGTCCCCCCAAAATTATATGCTGAAATCCAATCTCCAATGTGAGGGGATGCGGAGGTAGGCACTTCAGGTGATTACAGAGTCCCCATGAACGGGATTAATGTCTTCGTATTAGAGGCTCCTTCTGCCGCGTGAGGACACAGTGAGAAAACAGCTGTCTCGGGGAGGCAGGCCCTCACCGGATGATGAATCTGCCAGTGCCTGGATTTGGGGCTCCCCGGCTTCCAGAACTGTGAGGAATGAATTTCTGTGGTTCGTAAGCCACCCAGTTAATGGCATTATGCTACAGCCGCCTGAACAGACTGAGACAGAAGTTGAGACTGAAGCAGAGAAAGGCAACAGGCAGGCCCTCCTCAAGCATCACAGGTTGCACAGGGAGAGGCGGCGTGCAAACTCAGAACCCCTGCTGAGTTACAGGACGCAATCTCTAGTTATGAGACTTATGAGCAAACAGCAAGGAAGGGTGTCCAAGTAACAGAGGAGCCGGGATGGCCAACCACCAAGCGGGGCACGGCCGACTGCACGTGAACTGAAGGAGCATCCAGGCTGCGGAACTGTGCTTCTGGCTCTGCCCGGAACGTCCCTGTTTGACAAGTGCTGCCCAGTGACTCGGCGGACGGAAAGGCTTCCCCACTGGCCTGACACTAATGCAGGCCTCACAAGCAAACTGCACTCATCTGTGACAAGCACGGATAAATCGCCATTTAGGGCTCTCCTCGGGACGGGCTGGTGGAGGTGTCCCGACCGGCACAATTCATCATCCCAGGGAGACAGGTTAAGAGGTGCATTCAACAGCACGCAGCATCCTGACACAGGCTCACACAGGGGGGGAACTGAAGACTGGGACGGGAAGCAGCACAGAGACCTCCAGAGCAGGCTTCCTGAGATCAGGGGCCCAAGCCCTCCTGTGAGAGGGTGAGGGGCACAGCCAACCCCAGTGAACCCTAACGCACTTTGCTTAAAGAATTTTAGCTTGAGTAAACCTCAAGAAA
>CAUYRT010060495.1:0-12856 GCA_963574885.1 Lepilemur ruficaudatus
AAGCAGAGTGATTTAACATAATTCTTAAGGGCCCTAGGATTTTTGGAGTGGTCAAAGAGCATTGGCTCAACTTCAAGTCATCAGCTCCCTTAGTCCCAGTGAGAGAGTCAGCCTGTCTTATGAAGCTTTGAAGCCAGGCATTGACTTTTCTCTTTAGCTATAAAAGTTCTAGATGGCATCTTCTTCCAATGGAAGGATGTTTCATCTGTATTGAAAATCTGTTGTTTAGTGTAACCATCTGCATCAATTTTTAAGCTAGATCTTCTGGATAACTTGCTGCAGCTTCTACATCAGCACTTGCTTCATCTGGCACTTTTGTCACGGAGATGACATAAAGTGGATTTGAGGACTACATCCTAAAGAATGGTAGGTGTGGTTATTAGCACATGAAACTGACCAGAAGCAAACAGGTCAGAAGTTTCCTAAGTTTTTGAGGGAATTGGATTGTCAAGTATACTGCAAGACTTGATTAGGAATGCCTTTTACTGCTTGAGTTTCAGATTAACACTTGTCCCTGCCTCCTCTCTCCCCCAACCTCCCATGAATGGGAGGCAGATTCAAGGTTCACACCTCTCCTAAGGAGTGCGTGCTTCACAGTCTTCACCAAGATGTGGCCAAGGAAAAACCTGAAAAGGCAGAAATCTCCCTGAGGGTGGGGGAAGAGACTATAGAAAACAGTTGATAAAGTAGTCCCTCCCAGGGAGAAGATTCTGTACCAGGAATCCCCACACTCCACTGTGGTGAGTCTTCACTCTGTCGGCTGGAGGGACTTCAGAATTGCTATGGGTCAGTGACTACTACGAGTCTATCATCCTTTCCTTTGAATACTGAAGTAACAAATAGCTCCAAGTATTTTTGTTTGGGGCTTGTCATTTATCATGTGTAATAAATAAGCTGATTCAATTATTTTACATTCACCTGCCGATGGATTTTAAATCTTACCCCTCCCTCTTCCCCTTCTGCCCCACACCTGAACAAGCTGATAAGAGAGCCTGGCAGGAGGTTTGAACCATGAAAGCCCCTGTCCACATGCTGGAACCCTTGCCCTGGCCCCACACTCTTCCTACCATAAAACCTCTAAGCCAGTCTCTCTTCTCTGTTGTCCCAAATCATAAAGGGTCTTGGAAAATTTTTACAGATTTTCAGACTTATCCTGTGGGCCATAGGAAGTAAGTCATTGCAGGATTTTAAGCAGGTGAGTGACTTTATCCAAATGATAAGCCAGGAAAAATTCCTCTGGCTATAGAATGGCCATGGGATTGGAGTAGGAAGAACTGGAGGCAGGGATTACAGTCTGGAGGCTGTGACTGTCATCCAGGTAAGAGATGAATGATGGCACCACTGGGGAGGAGGCAGTGGAAATAGGGAAAGGTGGAATGATCCAGAAGACATTCAGGAGGTAGAAGTAACAGAACTTGGAAACTGATTATACTCCAGTGGGAAAGGAGAAGTGAGAGGGTGATGGAACAGGTTGTAGGTGCTGTTGATTGAGTAGGTTGTGGTGTCATTCAGTTAGCAATAAAACAAAGGAGAAGTGTACCCCATTGAATAAATTTTATCAGGGCAATGAAAGACAAAAAATCCATTTTAAGGCCAGGCACAGTGGCTCACACCTGTAATCCTAGCATATTGGGGGGGGCCAAGGTGGTAGGATTTCTTGAGGTCAGGAGTTTGAGACCATCCTGAGCCATAGCAAGACCCTGTCACTACAAAAATATAGAAACATCAGTCGGATATGGTGGCATGCACCTGTAGTCTCAGCCACTTGGGAGGCCAAAGGAGGAGGATCACTTGAGCCCAGGAATTCAAGGTTGTAGTGAGCTGTGATGACACCACTGCACTCTAGCCAGGGTGACAGAGTCCTGTATTAAAAAAATCATTTGACTTTGCTTATGTCACAAATTATGCATATTCCATCGACTGGTTACAGACAGAAAGAAGGGGAAGGAGTAAAGAGGATGCAGGGCAGAGGACTGAGATGTAACCAACTCAGTTTGTCCTGTATAATTCTTTTGAGAAGCTGCACCCAATTTCACTTACAATTTATTGACCGGAACCAGTTCTTATCATCCCCTTTACCTGCAAAGGAATCTGAGAAAATGAGCATTTTGAAAATATTGCCACCCTGAACAAAACTGGTCTTATTAGTTAGGAATATTGGGTAGACAATTAGCAGCCTCTGCCAGAAATTACCTGTAAAGACTCTGAAAATAAGAGACCAATAATCTCAACATATAAGCAGAGCTCAGGAATGAGATCTGGGCTGCAAATGAAAATCTGATATGTCTCAGCATTTGGATGGTGATCTAACCCATTGACATGGATACAATCGGAGGTACTAACGGACTAAAATAAGCATGGCAGAAACAGAGAGGAAATTGATATAGTTAGTCACTTAATGGACTACACTTTGTGATTATCTAGAAAGGGGGCAGAGGCAGGAGCCTGGAAGAATTCTCAGGTATCTGCTTGGCCAGCTGGGAGCATGGCAGTGCCACCGTGAGGATAAGGTACCTGAGTAGGAACAGGCTTCAGGAGAAAATGACCAGAAAGATTCTGAAAATGTTGATTTTGAACTATTTGTGAGAAACCTAGGGGCAATTTCCAGGAGGGAGTTCAAAATAAATGTTTGTATGTCAGGAGGAAATTTGGGGGTGGTGATAGTGAAATAGGATACATCACGGGTACATTTAAGATCCTCCGAAGACATCAAGTAAAGGAATGAACAAAGAGTCCAAGGACAGAACTTTGAATTGCACTGAAATGTAAGAGAAAATTCTTTCTAGCCTGTGTATTTTCTTAATAGCTCCATGTTTGGACTTATTTCCCTAAATAACTTACAATCCATTTGAGGGAAAAACAAAACAAAACAACTCACAAGAAAACCTGGCTTTGTTTGCCACAGAGCACCTACTAGATTATTTGACACATACTAGGTGCTAAAATGTCAGGTCACAAGAGAATGCAGATATGGAAATTATTTGATGAATCCATACAAAATGGAACTGAGAGAAACACATAATAAATGGAAATAAAATGTATAATTAGACTAAAAAAAAAACCATAAAAATTGGGATCTCTCCAAACCTACAAGTTATAAAATAACTAGTATTTACATTACTCATGTTTGATTTGGCCGAGAAGCTCAGTTTGGGTGAGAAATGAACTTTGATTTCAATTTAGTTGTTGAAACTCTTACTTTCCCATAACTTCAGTTTTAATAAAGTGTTGTGTGGTCCTGCTTCTAAAGTAGCTTATAAAATTTTTTTTTTAAAGATAACACCACTGTATAGGGATCACTTGGAAATCTATCGTTTTAATTGGCTACCCTGTGTTCTCAGTCTGTTGGACCTTGGGGTTCAACACTCCCGATTCCCCCATGTGGCTGTAGGACTCCACCCAGGAAACACCTCCTGGCTTCTCGTGGGCCCTCCACACAGGGGCATCCTAAAATTCCGCACATTCCTCTGAGGATTCGAGCACCACCTGGGCTTCACTCCTTTCAAACACACCACCAGACCTATAGCAGATTTGTCGGCACCGTTCCTGGGGGTTAAGGGTTACTCTTTTCTCAGATAAGAGGTCAAGCGAAAAAAAGTAGAACTTATTTGCTCCTCTTGAAACTAAGGACAAAAGGGTCAGAGAAAATGCTTTTGCAGCTCCATTTAGCCATTCTATTTTGTTATGAGAAAGTAGTTTTAAGCCTGCCTCTGCTCCATCCAAATCCCTGTTTAGATATCAGAGTCCTATCTCCCTGATCCAGCTACTCCCAGCCTGCATTAGCTTTACCCTCCGCTAGTGTCTTGTGGTTGGGAAATGAATCGCTCAGACTCAGGCCATTTTGACAGCAAGCTTAAAGGCAGCTCAGCCAGGCAGAGTTGGAGGGAGTGTGCGAGGGCACCCCGGGTCTGCCGCGCTCCGCTCAGGCCTGTGCAGCTGAGCTGCTTAATTGGGTTCTTGCTCCTCACAAGCCTCCAAATAGCTATTCGAGTCCCAGAGTTGGTGGTAGAGGTTTTTTTTTTTTTTCTTTTTTTTCTTTTTTCTTTTTTTCATCTGGCTAATAAGATTTTCCAAGTCACCAAAGCCAGAGGGGTTTGGGAAAGAAAGCCTTCTTTGTTAAACAAAGCAAGTTCTATGGGTCTTTCTGCCTTTGAATTTAGGGAAACTGACCCAATTAAGTTGTGAAATGATTGTGAATATTGAGGGGTCTTAGTGGAAAAGGCAGCCTCTGACCTGATGAGCGTGGACTAGGAATATTGGTTTTAGTGCAAATCCCTTCTCTGAAAGAGACGAGACTGGGACTTTGTTCCAAAGAATTTAGAGAAATATCATAGAGTCAAAGGCAGCAATAGACTCTCCAAAGAGTCTAAGAATTTTAAATGTGTTTATTTTTCCAGCCATCATGCTACAGATTCATTTTTATGTAAACTCAGGAAGTAGCCAGCATGGGCAGATAAGTAAAATTCAGTGAAATTTCCTTTTAAGTCTCAGTGAAGTAGTCCATCAGGTATCAGTTAAGGCTTCTAGGCCAAGGTGGGGGTCTTGGAGTATTGTTTTCATCTAGAATAATGTATTTCGTGTAAATTTACAGTAAGCTCAATTTCCTGCAAATATATCCATATTTAGCACTGTAATATGCCGTATTAGATATAGACAGCAAACCTAATAGGAAGTAGTTTTCTTTCTATGTGTTACAGCAAAGGCCTTTCAAGCCAGGGCAGCAAGGGAGGACTAATCTTAAATGATTAGGTGTGTAACTCCAAAAATTCTTCCAATAGGCTTTGAGATTCGAGTCTGAGTGTGTCTGATTTCTTGGAGCAGGAAGGAAGCCTGCGAAAGAGACAGAGGGGAGGGGCGGACTTGCCTGTCTGAAGGGGTGGCAGCTGCCTCATCTCTAGCAGAGGATGCCAGGTGGCAAAACAGGCCCAGCAGTGCTGGTTATTTTGATTTTTCCAAAGAAGCTGGAAATCCAGATTTACATGTGAAATCTTCCTATGTAAGAACATGACAGCATCTAATTTTTTAAATGTAAACAACTTGTGTTTGGCACGGCTAGAGTTACAATAAGTCTGGGTGTATTATTAATAAGATCTCAGAGGGCACTAAAAGGCATCTCTTGCTGAAACAACAGGACCACAAAATTGGCACAGTTCACATCTGCATATTTCTAGGGCAGTGCTTCTCAAAGCGTAGTTGCAGAATCAGCAGCAGCAAGACATCACCTGGGAACTAGTTAAAATGCAAATCCTTAGGCCTACACCAGACCTAGAACATCTAGAAGGGGAGCCCAGAAACTGGGTTTTAACCAGCTTTTCAGTGATTCTAATGCAGCTCAAGTTTGATCACCTATGTTTGAGGATATTCTCTGTTGAGCTTCAAGACTTCAGCATTTTTGTATTGTTTTGCTTTTCCAAATGTTTTAAGGAAAGCAAATATTTTTCACATTTCATTTGAAATGTTAGTAGGTAAAATGCAGACCAGAGCTTCCATAGGTGAAGTGGAGGTGGGAGCCCTGAGTCCCAGCCCGTTCTGCTTCCTCTTGCCTCCCACCTTCCAAGGCTCCAACACCACCCCTGCCCCACGTGGCTTGGTGGAGCAGTTGGCCAGCCATTTGTCAAATCTGCTGCATCCTTCTTTTTCTAGAAAAGAGTTGAAACACTGAAACAAAATAACCGCTTATCTAAGAGGAGACATTTGCTGAGAACAAGAACGTATTATGATTTGTCAATTTAGCAAAAATGTAGTCAAAGATTTGGAGGATAGTACAAAAGAGGGCCCGCTATAACTTTAAAACTGATCAAGAAATGGAAACTGGCCTCTCTGCATAGCAAAGCACTGGAAATTCTAATACCCCAAACAAAAAGACACCATTCTGGGGAAGAAGAATTAAGGAGCCAGAAGGACTGAAACACTGTCATCCTGACTTTTCCTAGGGCTTCTCTGTTAGAAGCATGGACATGACGTCACTGGTAAAGTTTCCTTGGAACTGGGCCTACGATGGGCTGACTTCACCACTCTTCCTGCCCTTGTTTTTCATATGACCGTCCTTTGGGGAAACCCTGATCATTGGCATTTTGAGTTAAAGTTCTGTTGGACACAGGCTTGTCGGGGAAGCACATGTAAGCAAGAGCTAATTAACTGCTTCAAGACACAGTTTCATCACCTATTCTGCTTACGAGTTGAAATACGTGCCATTTTTTGAATGTGCCAACCCTTAATAAATGTTTTTGGAATAAATGAATCAGTGTTCAACTCTCAGTTGAATAATCCTCCTATGAGCTCACTGGTGCTGTTATCTTTAAGGATACATTTATAGCAGATGGGGGAAGTGTTGGATAGTGGGATCACAGTTTTGGTCTAGCTTTCTTATTGATTAAGTATTGTTCTAAGTTAGAATTGGTAACTTTCTGACGGTGAAATACATCTCGACTTTGGAAAGTGGAAACACAGCAAACAGAGAGGAGGGTGAGCGCTGACAGTTATTCTTTAGCTGAGATAATGTATCTTTCATCTCAGGTGCCAACTGCAATCTGTGTGCCTGGAGCCATGCATAGGAAATCAGTCTTAGGCAGAACACATCAGAATCACTGAAGATGCTGATTGAATAAGTCTAGGATGAGGCCTGAGGAACTTTATTTTGTTTAAATCTCTCCACAAGTGATTCCGAGGCCCGGCCAGAGGTAAGGAGCATGGCTTAAGCACACGTCCAGACTCTGGAGGACAGAGGGCTGGAATCAGTTAGCGGTGCCTGCCCCGAATGTCAGAAGGCAAAGCAGAACTGTGGTCCCATATTATCTGACCTTGCTTTATAGCTGTCTCATTTCCCTGTAAGACACAACCATTCAAGCATTTATTATTACTACTCTGTCAGAAAGGATCTTAGCGGGGAGAGGGAAACCATGAAAAGAAAAGAATGCTAACAGGGAAGAAACAGCCACAAAAACTAAGGTTCCCTGATCTTACCTTTCCTAAGGACTAACGCTTCTGTACAAAGTAAAGCCACTGAAGCACCAAAAATTATTTCACATAGCCAAAGTTTTCTCTTTATAAAGAACCAATCAAAATCATTTAGACCTAATTGTTGGGAGTAAAATACTTAAAGTGAACTCACAGTGTCAAAATCAGGATGGCCCCAAATCACTTTCTCCTCACTTCACTGCCCTCAAGCCTCTGCCCGGCCACTCCATGAAAATTATTTTCACTATGGTCATCAATGACATTCTTGCTGGTACACAGAAGGCTACTTTTTAGATTTTGTTTTACTTGCTCCCTTAGGCACATTTGCTTTCAGTGATCGCATCTTTCTCATTGAGACACTTCTTCCCTTGGCTTCTGTGTCTTTCCCCTCCTTCTCTGACCACTCCTCAGTCTCTGTTATGGAGTGTCTTTCTCATTTTGGTCTCTAAATGGTGAGCTTCAGTGTTTTATTCTTAGACCTCCTCTCCTCTCGTTTCTATACTCATCCACACTCACGCATTAGGTACCATCCACATCAGTGGTTCTCAACCGGGGACTATTCTGTCCCCCAATGGACATGTGGCAATGTCTGGAGACAGAGCTCATTGTCATGACTTGGGAAATAGGTGACTAGACTGTGGTGGGCAGAGGCCAGGGATGCTGCTGAACACGCTACAGTGGTCTGGACATCCCTCGCAGCAAAGACTCTGGCCCCAAATGCCAGTAGTGTCAAGGTTGAGAAACTCTCATCTATATGATGATGAATCCCAAATCTGTTTCTCTAGTGGGGCCTCCTGGGAGTCAAGGCCACATATCTTACTGCTCGCTGGGCCTTTCCACTTGACATTCCACAGGCACTTCAAACTCAAAACACTGTCATCGTCCCCTGAAAACTTTGTTCCCTCCTGTGTTCATTTTCAAAGTAAAGGACACCATCATCCACCGCCTTACTCTCGTCAAAACTTTGAGTGTCATCCTTGGGTCATTCTTTCCCTCACCATTGAAATACTATCTTTAATAACATTCTGACAATTTACATCTTGAATATCTCTTGAATCCATCTGCCACTCTCTTCTGTCAGGCCTCTACTTACTTCTTCAGTCTTCTTGCCACTCATACCCCCTGCTCTTGTAACAAACATGCTGGAAACAGCCTATATTTTAGTTGTACTGAACGCAGAAGAGTGGGCATGTGCTGTGTTTCTATGGGCCAGAGAACCCTCCCCTAGTCCGCACTCTGTCTACAATTGTTGAACTTGCCTGCATATGTGTGCATGCTCACACACACATGCACACACACATACGTGCACACACTTTATCTGATGAACTCGTTCAGGTCTTGGTGTGGGTGTCCTTCACTCAAGGAAGCTTTCTATAAGACTGGGCCGCCCTCTCCTGCTCTCCATGGCACCCCATCTTTCCCCAACATGGGACGCAACACTGTTGGGTTAACTTGCCTACTAGACTGGAATCTTTATTTTACCTTTGTATTATCAAAGCCTATCAGAGTCCTTGCACAGCACAGGCGCTCAAAACAAATGAGTAAATGAACAATTCATTCTAGTTCATCTAGTTAGTAACAAATTTAGGTGTTCTTGAATGTTCTTTCTCAAACAAATTTTAATAAAAACCTGGCCACCTTTGAAAATGTTCTGATTAAAAGAAATTTAATTTAAAACAAAGGAAATTAGGAATTATATCACACTTACTTTGTGTATTTGGCTATTTATAGTTACATAATATGCAAAGATTTCATGAAGAATGGAGTTTACTCATGAAATTGGATAAGTACAATCGGTGCTTACTTTCAAATCTTTAGTGACAATTTATTTGTAATTGGTATAGAACACATGCATGCAATCTGAACTGAATACAAAGCATCAGAAAATAAAACAGGAAAGTTAACAATACACTTTATCTGATCTTTTAGCTCCAGTGAGGCACACACACTGCTTTCCAGCACCTGAATTTGATCCTCATTTCTTAAATGTTCAACACTGCTTACACTTAGCTTTCCAAACAGGATCATTGTAAAGCCACCCCAGTGAGGTTTCTTTGCAACTGTGCTTAAGGGTGATGTTTGCACACAAGTGCTATGTCTAAGTAACTGCTACTGATGAAAAAAAGTCCAAAGAAAGATAGAATGAAGAGTAACGTGAATCCCCAGCACTGCATCCACACCCTTTTGGATCTCAGATACTGCAACATCCTCAGCACACAAAGGGAGAGATGACTGCTGAGTGTCAGCTTCCCACTGCCTTGTGTTACACTATGTAAAACAAATCTATACCCAGGACGTGGACAGAGGGGTACGGGAAATGATATTCCGTAAAATTTGGGCACCGCTATGGATTGAACATAGTTTCCTCATCTTGGGTATATGTGAGCTTAGACCTAAGTCATTATTTGAATCTATGAAATGAAAATTCCTTCACCATGGTGTAACATACAGGTAAAATGAACTTCCTGGAACATAAAATAAAGTAAACCACTCTTTGCCGATATCCTTTCATGATCCTTAGATAGTAATTCTGTTGAAAATCAAATGACTTACTCCCTTTGGCTTAACATATTTTCAAATCTGTAGGTCATTCGGTACACCTTCTGCTACCTGTCAAACTATAGCATCTCTGTGACACTATTAAAAACTAGTATTAAAAAGGAAGCTGTGGAACTCAGTTGGAAGATACCATCATGCCTTTTCCTTCATTGGAAAATGGCCCAAAATGTTATATCTCCATAGTCTTGCAGGGCAAGGAAACAATTTCACAACGAGGGGTAGTCTTCATTAATGGATCACTCATATGACAGTCTTCTAGGTTGCCTGTGAGCCATTTCAAAAATGAAAGAAAATTATTCATTCAAAGACTTTAATCCATACTGTAGGTCAGGCTCTATACTGAGCTATGGGTACATATATGAATAATAGAATTCAAAACGTAATAGGGAAGGCAAACATGTAAAATATAATTTCGGCAGAGTGTGATAAACACTATATTAAGAGTCAACACTTATTGGGACCTTGTCACCTACCAAACACCATTCTCAATGTATGAGATGGGTAAACTCATTTAATCTCTATAATGGCCCTGTGAGATAGGTTCTATTATTACTCATCCCTTTCATATTAAGTGTGATGAACTTTTGATGTGTCAACTTTGTCAGACTACAGTCTCCAGTTATGTAAACATTAATCTGAACGTTGCCATGGTAGTATTTTGTAGATGTGATTAAAGTTCATAATCAGTTGACTTTGAGTAAGGGAGATTATCCTAAGTGATCTGGGTGGGGCTGGCTCGATTAGTTGAAAAGCCTCAAGAGCAGAGCTAAGGCTTACTTGCAAAAGAAGAAATTCTAACCTTGAATAACAGTTTATCCCCATGCCCCAGAGTTCCAGCCTTACTTTCCTGACAGCCTGCCTTGTGGATTTCAAACTTGGGTAGTCTACAGTCACAATCACAGAAGCCAATTCCTTTCAATAAATCTCTTAATGTGAATCTGCTACTGACTCTGCTTCTCTGGTTGAACCTTGACTTACGCAGTAGGTGAGTGAACAAAGCCAATGAGGCTGAGTAACTTATCCAAGGTGGTAGGGCTAATACGTGTTGGAGGACAATTTAAACTCAGTGAGTCTGAATGCAAAGTCCCTGTGTTGAGTAAGTCTACTTGTGTATCTAACAGAAAGATCGGTTCAAAAGGGGTCCAAAGGAAGCAGTCCTTAATTCTGATGGAAAGGACTGGTGGTGCCAGGGAAAGGGCTCTCGTAGAAAGATTCAAAGTGGAGGAAGTGCTTGGACTGGATTTTCAGGGGTAAAGCAGAACTTTGTGAGGCAACTGGTGTGTGAAGGGCACACTGGATGAGAAAGCTACAAAAGCTCTGGGTGTGATGCAACAGGGCAAGAAAATATACACAGATGCATGAATAGGACACTTCATGTCACTGCCTGGAATTTTTCTCTCCAATCTCTCATTCATGAAAAGTTGAATGAGATGACCTCTAAAGGTTGCCATAAAGAATAAACAGACAATATGTACAAAGAATATTGCAAGCTCCCTGGCACAGAGAAGTATTCTAGAAAAGTCCTTCCCTTCTCCATCATACCCACTCCTCCCTCCCCTCCAATGTTGCCCCCAAGTGCTGCATGCTCTGATCCTGATGATATATTGATACTCACAACTGATCTGTCATCATATTCAACCCCTTTTTAACAGAATTGAATAGAATATACCCACCATGTGCCAAGACCTGGCCTGAGCATCAGAGATGTAACAACAAATACAACAGGTATGGGGTCTACCTTAAATGACTTGCAATCATAATTTTAATAAGGCTATGATACCTGATATGAAGAGAAAAACACATGAGGCTAAGACAGCAAATAGGAAGAAGCCCTCACTCAGGCTGGGATTGTCAGGGAAGACTTCCTGGTGGAAGGAACATCTCAACGGGAACCTGAAAAATGAGTAGGAATCAGCTAAATAACTGGTGATCTAGTTCGTAGGAAGAGTCCCGTGAGGTCTGAATCTGGGAGCAGATCTAAAAGCTTGCTGTCAGGGCTTCGTGTTGAAGGAGCGAATGGCATAAGGAATTCCTAAAACACTCCCTACCCACACCGTCCTAAAGATGGTCTGTGGTCTGCCAAGTTCGCGTGGTCTGCCTTTTGGCCGGCAGTGCTCAGACAGTGAGAAGGACCCATATATGGATCTCTCTCCATCCTGTACAAACCATCAGTGAAAATAAACACGACTGAACTCAAGTTCATTTCATTGCACATTTGTCTTCGCTTTGCCTGAAGCTTAGAATCCTAACTCACTTGGCGTTTCAACCAGACTCCAACTTCTGCCTAGCTGGCTAACTTCCAGTGATAATTCAACATCTTGTGGTGTGACAACAATAATTTAGCTTCTGTAGTAAAATGGAAGGTAATAATTAGAGTGGGAGGGGACAGGGCAGTGATTATCCTGTGGCATTACAGAAACTTTTCTAGCCCCATTTGACCAATTTTAATCTTGATTTTTTTCCCCCTTTACAGGTCTTCTATTTTTTCTGGTTATGTGAAGAAAAAATGTTATGAGAAAACTCATAGGATTTATATGTTCTGCTAACTAGAGTTGTACTAGAGATTTATGTGAAGTCCATCTACATGTGGAATCTCGGGACAAGATCATTAATAAACAGTCCCGACAGAACTAAATATACCAGCCATTCAGAGAAAAGGGCAGAGAAAGGTCATAATCAGATAACTGAGGCTCATTTAAATATGGGACCCTGGCCTCAGGAAGAGCTATAGCAAATGCTTTAGAAAAATAGTCCCAAGGACGTCAGCTACTTGGCAAATATATCTGAACGAGTAGCCTGCATCCAACTACACACACACAGGGGGCCGACGTTTCCCAAAGGCTGCTGCCTTTAGGGCTTGGTCTCAGTTCTCACTGGGAGAGTTCAAAGCGAATATGGGGGAATGCTCCTTGGAAATCCAGTGGCATGGAACGTTGCATCAAGTTGGGTAACCATGTAAAAGTAATGGCCTTAAGTGAATTGGGTCTGAGAAAGTCACTATTCCCCAGTAACGTCCAGTCATGACGGGGCAGGACTGCCCTGTATGGGCACAGGAGCAATGAAAGGCACCAGCAAAGTTAGAGATAGTAAGTCAGCAGAAAGTCCCAGGAAAACATTCCTGGACATCATGGAATAGCAGCAGAGCCAGAGGCAATGAGGAGCATGTCTGCGCAGAGCTAAGCAGAACTACAGTAGCTTCAGAAGACGCCAGAGCAAGGACCCATGAGGACATCAGCACTGAAGAGAAGTGGAAGAGAACTTGTCTGCAGTGAAGGGGCCTCGGGGGCCTGCATGTGTGTGCCTGGATGCACACTGCGTGTCTTGAGGTAGACGGAGCATG
>CAUYRT010060496.1:0-11969 GCA_963574885.1 Lepilemur ruficaudatus
GCACGGTGGCTCACGCCTGTAATCCTAGCACTCTGGGAGGCTGAGGCGGGCGGATCGCTCAAGTTCAGGAGTTCGAAACCAGCCTGAGCAAGAGTGAGACCCCGTCTCTACTAATAGGAAGAAATTAATTGGCCAACTAAAAATATATGGAAAAAATTGGCCCGGCATGGTGGTGCATGCCTGTGGTCCCAGCTACTCGGGAGGCTGAGGCAGGAGGATTGCTTGAGCCCAGGAGTTTGAGGTTGCTGTGAGCTAGGCTGACGCCACGGCACTCACTCTAGCCCGGGCAGCAGAGTGAGACTCTGTCTCAAAAAAAGAGTCTATGATAAAGCACTTAGATGGGTACTTGGCACATGAATAGACCCTATATAAGTGTTAGTGATTATTAATATATAATTAGTATTTGTGTTGCTGCCATAAATATAGAAGCACACAAATAAGTAAACTGGAAGCATCAACCATGGCTCAGCACACAGAATGGCTGTAAGTCCATCTGTTCTTCCCCTCCAAGGCTGGGGCACGTGAGGCCAGCAGCCTGGTTAATTCCCTGCAGCCTGCAGTCAGCGAATCCTGCTGGTTCCAGCAGACAGCCGCAAACTCAAGAGACATCCCACTTGTCACTCTCCCTCTCGGTGCTTACCAGTCTCTGTGCTGCGCTTCTCTTTACCTAGCCTTTTAAATGCCACGGCTTCAGAGCTTTACCCTTTAAAAAGTAGGAGACTAGAAAAAAAGTGATTTGCAAATAAGTAGTCATGGGGTTTGTCTGTGGCTGTGGGAAGCTGAGCCAAAGCTTCTGATATTGTTCTGGGGGGGGCGCTGACTCTGGAAAATCCTACTCCATTTCTTCTGCAAAACCAGGGGACCCAAAAGGAATCTCCAGGCATTCCACGGGAGGAAGAAGTGACAGGTGCTGTCACATTCCATCTCAGTCTATGCCACTGCTTCCAAGTTTTGCCCCAACCCTGCAGCCAAGGACGAAGTCACAGAAAATAAAGAGCAATGCAGAAACAGCCCTGAAGCCCCTCAAATGCCTGAAGACTGGAGGACTCAGGACAGACTCAGAATCCTGGAATGTCAGTGCTGGAGGGGTCTGCTAAATGCACCACTCATTTTATAGGGGTATAAACTAAGGCAGGAGAGGTTAAGGACTTGCCAAGGACAGCCAGCCAGTGACAGCCAAGGAGGAGAACCCAAGTGTCCCACAACTAAAAGTGCTATATGGTTTTGGTGTGAGAATAGCAGGGAGAATAGGGTCACTTAGTGGGTCCCTAAGGTGACAGAAGGCTCCAAGGCTGATCTCATGGTTCTTCTCACTTTCCTCCTAACTTGCTCTGTGACCGTAGCCAAGGTCACTACTTAATGTCCCAATGAAGACAGAGTTGCTGGGGGGAAATGATGAGAACAAGGATTCCTGCGGGCCTCCCACCGCAGCCGCACTCTGTATGCGTGTGTGTGTGTGTGCGTGCACACGTGTGTGAGGGAGAGAAAACGAATCTAGACCAAACCCGAGTGCAGCCCAGTGAAGCCGTGATGCAAAGCCACTGTGATAGCAGCAAGGACACGAGCAACAGCCACGCACCTACGGTGACCTGGACAGGCTCCGAGCTCTGCCTCTGTCCCTCTTCATTTTCAGGAGCATCCTGGCCAGCGTTCATGTTGTTTCTCTTCTTGACATGGGCAACTACGAAGAAACATAATCCCACGAGCACAGTCAAGGGCCCCATGATCTGCAGAGAAAGGAAGCCACAGATCTGGGGCTCCACGTCAGCAGAGTCTGTGTCGTTCAGTGGCTCCTGTGCCCAGTCTGAGCCGCATCCGGGGACCCAGATGCCCAGCACGCTGATGAGCATGCCACTCGTCAAGAACAGAAACCCGAAGATGAGGCACTGAGCAAACTGGCGGCTCTCCCCACAGATGAAGGCTCGGTCAGGGTCTGCGTGGTGGCCTCGCCGCCGCCCCTCATGGAGCTGAAGTCGTGCCCGGGAACGAGCCAGGATCACAGCCCCGAGACCAACCACGGCACACGTGGGCCCCGAGACTTTCAGCACCATGCTACAGTGTGGCAGGGGTTTATATTGGCAGGCCTGGAACCCAAAGATGGAGAGCAGCAGCCCCACACACAACAGGATGGCGCCAAAGACAAAGAAGAAGAAAATGAGCTTGCTGACAAGCCTGTCTTGCTGGTCCCCATCCGGCTCAGCAGCAGCTGCGGGAGACATGGCCAGAAGAGGCCCCTTCCCCGGGGCAGGGGGGATGTCTTTCCTTCCCTCCGAGATCTCAGCACCTCTGCAAACATAACCAAACACCAAATTACAGTGGGCACAGGTGTTCCTGGACTGCCCTGTCCTTCTGCTGAACATTTCAGAAATCACAGCTGGATGAAGTCATAGGGGGCACGACCCCATGCGACTGACACACCAAAGAACAATGAGCCGGTTTATGAGTCAGAAGAACTGGCATTCAGAAACTCCTGAATATGTAATTTCATGAAGATATTGAAAAAAGAAGAAATTCAATTACCATGCACCTGGCGTATCTTTAAAAACAAAACAACAAAAGTAACTGGGTGTGGCTTTTCCTGTTCTGAGTCGTACAAACTCACTTTCCCAGGCAAAAACACAGGGAAACGCAGGAAGAACCACAGGGCTTATTTCTGATTTGCGGATGCCCCACTTTTCATCACAGCTACTCTGAGCATTTCCAGGTTGGTAAATTTTTGTTCAGAAACTAACTTTCCATTTCCTGTCTTAGACTATGGCAACTTTACACTTCAAGTTTTATTCTAAGGCTATATCCACTAAAGACCCAAGTGCAGCAACTTCAACAGAATGGGAAGGCGATTGAGGAACACAGTGGGTTTGGTGAACTTTAAATGTTAATTCTATCAAAATCTAGTTCTTGGGTTCTCAACAGGCACACACTGGTGGCCCAGTTGCTTGTCCTTGGAAACCCTGGAAAGTCTGGCACAGCAGGTCTAGTGGAGCCCTGTCTCCAAGGTGGGCAGGTACCCTAAGTCAGGTGGCCTCTCACTCACCCTCCTCCAAGGTGCCACCCACTTCCACCAAGAGGTTTAGATTCCGTTAAAATAAGCAGTCAATAACATCACCAGTTACAAACCACTAAACACCAACAAAACTTAACTTTGAAAGAAGAGTATAATAGAATCAAATGAGAAAGCATCTTCCACAAAATCACAAAAGGCCTGCACTTCAAGGGTATTATACATTCAATATACAAGCAGTTGTTAAAGATTGGTCTAGTTTACACAGAGCTAACTTTACTATCCCGTTATCTTGGTTTACTCCAGGGAATGGGATATTTTACGTGGGCCCGGTAAGTAGGGGAACTCCAAAAGCCAATCCAAAGTGCACAACGCAAAGTTGTGAAGACTACTGTCACTTGCTCAAGGAAAGAAAACTTTAAAAATATTCTGAACCACTCACATCCATGATCACATAATAGGAAATCAAGACTGAGGCTCTAAGGCCCAGACCATATCGATAAACCAAAATCACATCAAAGGAAGGTTGGTTTAGGTAAAGAAAGCAAACAGCTAATCTTACACAAGGAAGTACTTTCCCAGGAAAAAGTACGATAGAATCAGAAGTTGGAGAAAAGAGGAAATACGGTGGGGAGATAAGCGTTCATTTCAACCGTGCAAAAATTATACTTTATGAAGATGCATTTAAGCTGAGACAAATACTTAAAGAAAATATTGCACTAATTTAAAAACAATTTTTTAAATCTCTTTTGCTGGTTTCAGAGGTAGGGAGAGAAGGGTGATTCTCAGTTGCAAAGTCCAGGCAGGAATTTCTTGTATTCCTGGTATAGTCAACTTTGCAGTGAGTCACAAGGCTTTGATTGTCTTAAAGCAAATTCCCAAACACCAGTGAACAGAAGAAGCCCAAAACTGGATTTGTAGCTCCTTTTCTGTGGTCTAGTGTACAGAGCACTTGGTTTAGTGTTAATCCCTGATCCAAAATAGTGGGTGGGTAGCCTGTTTCTCTCCTATCGCCACAGATGCACTCACAAATGGATACAGAAACATCTATACTCACAGATAACTAAACCTTTTCCAAATACCAACCTAAATTTGATTTCCCCAAAGTCAAATTCCCCTCCTCAACACTCCTATCTATTTTCCAAAAGACATTTCCAAATCAACAGCATCTCTCCACCGCTGAGTTTAGGGAGCGAGGCAAAGAGAGGCAAATGTCCTTTTTTCTTTTTCTTTTCATTTCTTTTCTTTTCTTTTTTTTCTTTTTGGAGCTAGGGTCTCACTTTGTCACCCAGGGTAGAGTGCAGTGGCGGGATCATAGCTCACTGTAGCCTCAAATTCCTGGGCTCAGGCAATCCTCCTGAGTAGCCGGCACTACAGGCGCGCTCTATCACGCCCGGCTAGTCTTTTAATTTTTGGTAGAGGTGAGAGGAGGTTCTTACTATTGTGCCCAGCTAGCCTCGAACTCCTAGCCTCAAGCGATCCTCCCGCCTCAGCCTCTCAAAGTGCTAGGATTACTGACGTGAGGCACTGCTTCCAGCCAGCCAGTGTCCTTTATGAGAAATAGATCTGTGGGTTTTAGGGAACTCAAGCGCAACCAACAGTCCCGAGTGGCTCGGTGCGCGGCTCCCGGGTGCAGATTTAGCGCGGGTCACCGTTGTCTCCGCGTTGCCGCGGTGCCGGGCACCAAGCCCGGCGGGCAAAGCTCAGCGCCCCACCCCCCGCCTCAGGGGCAGGCGCCGCGGGCCCGGAGCCGCTTACCTGGGCTGGATCCCGAGCGCGCGGCCGAGGCAGCTGTTGTGGGCGCCCGCAGGGCGCGCCGTCCGCCTCCGCACGCGGCCTCCGCTGCGCCGGCCGCCCCGCGCGCTCCCACCCGCGGTCCAGGCGCGGAGGGCGGGCCGCCACCCTGCTTAAAAAGGAGGCGGTGCCGGGCGGGCACGGCGGCCAGGGCAGGGCAGGGCCGACCGGCGGGCGCTGGCCGCCACCGAGGGCGGAGGCGTGTCTGCGCGGGAGCGGAGAGCCAGGGGTGGCTTTGGGGCCCAGGGCTGGGGACTTGGCTGCCTCCGCGCCCGTGACCGTGCACGCGAGGAATCCGGGGAAAATAGGCACCCTCAACGCCTCCCTGGCCCGCAGGCCAGGCTGGGAGCCAGCGAGTTGAGATTCTCCCCCTGGCTGCCGGGACTGCACGCTGTGCCGGTCGAGATCCGGGAAGCGGGGAGGGAGGGGAGCCGGTCCCCCAACAGGCCGCGGGGCCAGAATCCCGGAGGGTCGTGAGAAAGCGGCGGGGGAGAGTGCAAAGGAGAAAGCGACTGGCTCCCTTTCCGGCGTGGTCGCGACCCAAGCAGAATAGGGTCGCGCGTCCCGCAACCACGCTCTTGGCCACCGTACGGTCTGGGGCAAGTACACCCAGTGGCTATGTGGCCCTCCTGCTGCTCCGGAGACCTTGACGGGGTCACTGGATGAAATGCCTCGCTGCGCGCTTCCCATCCAACAGCTATGGAAACACCAAGTCACAGAAACGTGCGCTCCATTAGACTGTGAGACAAGGGTCCTCCACACCCAAGCCAGTCAGACCCGGGTCCTAGCTCCGAGACTGCAGCAGACACTCGCAAGCCTCGTGCGGGGCCAATTGTGTCCCTTCCGCGCTCACATGTACGCGCACAGCCCTCCTTTGCCATAGAACCCCCTTCCTAGTTCTCTACTGCTAATGATCTACGGGAATTAAACTGGTAACTTTCCCTGCCCTTGAACCGGGAGTTTCGAGATGGGTTTGCTAATCCCTGTGCTATTTGTAACCTGCCCCGTGACACGTGACACGGACCCAACTGTGCCACACCAGAGGTCAGCCGGTCTGTGGAAGGTGAGTCAAGGGCTCTCCGCCCAAGCACAGGGGCACCCTGAGCCCTGGGGACTTCCCCACTTGTGCCTCTTCTCGCTAGCTTCCGGTCCACCTAGTCTGAAACCCTATCCAGAGTTAAGGCCCCTGGGAGTGACCTTTCTAAAATGCAAGCACTTTACTTACCTGACAGCTAGCCATTCCCAGTGGCTCTCACTGAGAGTAAAGTACAGGTTAGTGTCAGCTCATTACCAGAGGGGGGAAGACTTGAAGGGGTCAGAGGACAGCAAAGAGGGCAGGGCGGTTGCCTGGGCTTTAGGGCTGGAGGGGTGGGGTGGGTGAGGTCCTGGTTCACAAAGGAGGAAGGCGGGACAAGTTTCAGCCGTTGGAATTTGGTGGGGCACTTGCCCGGGTGACCAAATGTGGACTTTCTTGTGGAACCAGGGTGCCCTGACCTCCATGAACCCCTACGTAACTAACAACCTTGTTTATTACTATACTGAGTGACACTAACACTCACCACCACTTGTGCTGTGCCAGGTTTGGCACTTTACAAACAGCCTGTCTCCAGCAGCTCAGAGAAGGTTGGGGTCAGAAGGGGACAGGAGACCTAGAGAAACATTTGTCAGTTGAGGAAACTGAGGCCCCAAAAAGTAAAGTCACCTCTGCAGCTGGTTGATGTGGAGCAAGGGCCTGAGTCAGATGTCCCGACCATTCAGTGTTCCTGCGAAAGTACACCTGTCACCCAGAGGACACCCGACGCTGTGAACTCAGAAAACGCCTTTTTATTACGTGGCTTTGTGACTCCAGGCAGAGGATCTGTATAGATCATTATAACGATACAGGCAGTATAGTAATCTGTGTCTGGGGTGACGCTGTCCTTCCTGGTCAAAGTGTCAAGATACACTCCTTCCGGTAAGGGCACCCGATATGTCCAGCTAATGAGCAGATGACCAACAGTGGCGATTGCACAACAAAGGCAGGCACCAGCTTTCTAAGAACTCAGGGGCCCTCACTGTAGGATTTGTCACCTCCGACTCAGGCCCGCTAACTGCTCTTCATTGTATGTGAGCAGCAGCCGAGGGTTTCCATTTTCTTTTCCTACTCATTCTTCCCTTCTCCCTCGTTTGAAACTCAATCTCTGGCCATGTCATCTGCAGACCTGCAAGGGGGCTGTTGACACAGCTGCCCCTCTGGTGCCACATGACTGCGGGCTTACCACCCATGACAGACTTGAATGTCCTGGCACCAAGGACAATCAGATTAGCCTTCACTTGGGGTATCTGCTGCTTGGACTGTTTGTGTCTTTTGGAGCCTGTTTAACTAAATTAAACTCCTTGGAAACTGATTGTCGGTCAAGTATGAAAGCCATACCCATCAGCCTTCAAGGCGCTTATCTTCGTAGCAGACCCAGTCTTAGGAAAGCAGCAGGATGGCCTTGTCACTATCTAAAACCAAGCAGTCTTTCCCAGCCTGTGTGGTAAGGATTCAGTCTTAAACCCAGACTGAATCCTTAGAAAAATAGCATCAGAACCAGATTAAAAACTGGATGAGCCTTGAACTCAGTCAGTGACTATAGGAGGGATAAAGCGAGGCATGCATGCATGCATTCATTCAGCAAATACTTATTGAGTGCTTACCATGTGCTGATGAAACAGACAAAATCCTTTGTCCTCATGGAGCTTATATTTTACTAAGGAGAGAGACAATAAAATATGTAAATTATGCAGAGTAGTATAAGGTGATTAAGTGCCGTGGAGAACAATATATCACAGAAGGGAACTGGGGAGTGCTGGGAGATTCCAATTTAAATAGGGGAGTTAGGGAAAGGATCTTTGGGAAGGTGATGTTGTAGCAGAAGCTTGAAGGGAATATGAAAGCAAACATATCGATTATCTATTACTGTATAATAGATTCCCTCAAAACAACAAAGATGTATTATCTCCCACAGTTTCTGAGGGCCAGGAACCCCGGGGTGACTTGTCTGGGTGCTTCTGGCTCAGGGTCTTTCAGGAGGCTGCAGTACGCAGTTGGCCAGGGCTGCAGTCATCTGAAGGCTCGACTGGGGCTGGAGGATCTGCTTCCAGGTGCCCCACTCACATGGCTCTTGGCAGGAGGCCTCTGTTTCTCACCATGAGGACTCCTCCACAGAGCTCCCTGGATGTCTCATGACACTGGCTTCCCCTCGCCTGAGTGATCCAAGAGAGATCACTCCCCCAAATAGGGGGAAGCTGCAGTGCCTTTTGTGACTAGTCTGTGGAATCCCACACCCTCACTTTACTTTCTTCTATTCCTTAGAATGAGTCACAAAGTCAAGGGGAGGGGATAGGCTCCATCTCTTGTGGTAAGGAATGTCAAAGAGTTTGTGAATATATTTTGTGATATTTGGGGAAAGAAGGGAGGAGTGTCTCAGGCAGAGGCAACAGCAAGTGCAAAGGCCCTGGGGTGGGAGTGTGCATATTAGCGTGTTCAAAGAAGAGCAAGACGCCAGGGTGGCTGGAGCCAGTGAGCAGGGAAGAGAGCAGGAAAGGAGGTCAGAGAGGAAAGGCATGTACATGGCCAAATGCACCAGGTTGTATAGGGCCTTATAGGCCATTAGAAGTACTTTGAGTGTGCGGGAAGCCTCTGAATGGTTTTTGAGCTGACATGATGTGATCTGAGTTAGTTTTAAGAAGAAATTGGTGGCTGCTATAGAGAGAATAGCCCAAGGAGAAGCAAGGGTGGAAGGGAGAAGGCCAGTTAGGAGGCTGTGATAACAACCCAGGAGAGGTCTGTGGCTTGTGTTTGAAGGTGACAAATGTGACGAGATTCTGGCTGTGCTTGAAGATGGAGTCAGTGGGGCTTTCCATGGGCTATATATGGGTTTTGATTCCCGGGTTTGGGGCCTGAGCAAGTGGAAGGATGGCACTGGCACTGAGCAAGATGGGGGAACCTAGGGCCGGGATAGGTTTGAGGGGGAAGGCTCAGTGTCCAACTGGGGAGTGTTAACTTTGTCCATTTGACGTCCGAGTGGGGAAGCTGAGTAGGCAATTGACTCAGCAGGCCTGGAGTTCAGGAGTTCTGGAAGGAATACTTTCTCATGGTCTGTCAGCAACACTTATTACAAAATCAAGGGGGCTGGGCGCCCTCTCTTGAAGAGCTTACATGAGCCACACCAGCCTTGTGACAATCACTCCTATTGAGCGTTCCAAACACACAACCACTGTGCAGATTTTAGATATTTCTGGGGGGCAGAGGGCAGCCAGGGCGGCTGGAAGGAATGAGTTCCTACTGGTGCAGGGGTTCCCAGAGAAGTGCCCTAAGGAGCACATATCCTTCACTCCAGCAAGACAGGCCACATGCTTCTCCCCAGGGCAAGTGGTGTGGATTGGCTTGCAGAGTTCAGTGTCTCCATTTTACAGAATGCACAAGATTGCAGAAAGACAAGCAATCAGTAAGTCTGCCAGCCTCTAGTTCTCTTTTCTCTTTTGATCTCTCTCTGGTTCTGCCCCAAATTAACCCCAGCATCCAGAAGCATGTGCTCCCCTCTTCCAATTCCTGATGTTTCCTAAGACCCTGCTGGGCCTGGTTTATAGGAAATTACTCTGAAGTGCTTGGTCCTCACTCCATATTTCAACAAATATTTCCAGGACTTCCAGTGACTCCTCTGAACCCACCCGGGCCCCAGTTTGATTCATCATTTAAAAATCAGATGAATTAAACTGAGTCTAGACCCTGGCTTTGCCACTGGTTAGCTGAGTGACCTCAGACAAGCAAACCTCTTTTCTGTGCCTCCGTCCTCATCCGTAACATGGAATAAGCAGACCTACTTCAAAGGATGTCTTGCATGCAGAGTTAAGTATCTGGCACGGGGAGGGCTGTCAATAAATGTATTTCTCCTTTTCTCTGAGCCGCCTCCTTTCAACCTTGTCCACTGGTTGGCGTGGCCTTCAGTGCAGTGGTGATGGCTCCTGTTCCTGCCCAGCTCTTGCGCCTCCTTCCCTCCCCAGCAGATCCTGGAGTTCGCCCACCCTGGCTGCAGTTGCTGAGCCAAGAATGCATCCTGTGTTGTTCTCGCTGCCTGGTACGCCAGTGCTTCCTCCATGGGTGTGAAAAACCTACGGGCTGACCTGATGCCTAAGGAGCAGGCCAGAATTAAGACCTACAGACAGCGACATGGCAAGACAGCTGTGGGCCCAATCACTGTGGACACGATGCACGGTGGCATGAGAGGCGTGAAGGGACTGGCGTATGAAACATCAGTCTCGATCCTGATGAGGGCATCCGTTTCCAAGGATTTAGTATCCCTGAATGCCAGAAACTGTGCCCAACGCTAAGGGTCGGGAAGGACCCCTTCCTGAGGGCTTGTTCTGGCTGCTGGTAACTGGACAGATCGCAACAGAAGAACAGGTATCTTGGCTCTCAAAAGAGTGGGCAAAGAGGGCCGCTCTGCCTTCCCTGTGGTCACCATGCTGGACAACCTTCCCCCCAGTCTACACCCCATGTCTCAGCTCAGTGCAGCCATCACAGCCCTCAGCAGTGAAAGTAACTTTGCCCGAGCATGTGCAGAGTGTATCAACCGAACCAAATACTGGGAGTTGATATGTGAAGACTCTATGGATCTGATCGCAAAGCTACCTTGAGTTGCAGTGAAGATCAACTGGGGTCTCTACCAGGAGAGTAGAGAATCTGCACAGTGGTTGTGTGTTTGGAACGCTCAGTAGGAGTGATTGTCACGAGGCTGGTGTAGCTCATGTAAGCTCTTCTAGAGAGGGCGCCCAGCCCCCTTGACCCAGCCCCCTCCTGGGTCTCTACCAGGAGGGCAGCAGTGTTGGGGCCATTGACTCCAAGCTGGCCTGGTCCCACAAGTTTGCCAACACGTTAGGCTATACTGATATGCAGTTCACTGAGCTCATGCGCCTGTACCTCACTGTCCACAGTGACCACGAGGGCAGCAGTGTAAGGGCCCATACCAGCCACTTGGTGGGCAGTGCCCTTTCAAATCCTTCCCTGTCCTTTGCAGCAGCCGTGAACGGGCTGGCAGGGCCTCTACGTGGACTGGCAAATCAGGAAGTGCCTGCTTGGCTAACACCACTGCAGAAGGAAGCTGGCAAAGAGGTATCAGATGAGAAGTTTCGAGACTGCATCTGGAATGCACTCAACTCAGGACAGGTTGTTCCAGGCTGTGGTCATGCAGTACTAAGGAAGACCGATCCACCATACCCGTCAGTGAGAATTTGCTCTGAAACATCTGCTTAGTGACCTCATGTTTAAGCTGGTTGCTCAGCTATAAAAGATTGTGCCCAATAACCTCTTAGAACAGGGCAAGGCCAAGAATCCTTGGCCCAGTGTAGACGCTTACAGTGGGGTGCTGCTCCAGGACTACGGCATGACAGAGATGAATTACCACACAGTCTTGTCCGGGGTGTCACGGGCCCTGCGTGTACTGGCACAGCTCATTTGGAGCCAGCCCTAGGCTTCCCTCTAGAGAGGCCCAAGTCCCTGAGCACAGATGGTCTGATGAAGTTTGTGGACTCTAAGTCAGGGAAAACTGGACACTGGGAGGAAACTGACTACCAGAAAGTAAGGAAGCTTAATGTATATATATATATACACATATATAAATATACACACTTCTGTTTCAGGGAGCCTTGAAATACTTAAGATTAAATTGTATCTGAGGCACTGATATGTTTGAGGTTAAAATATAAATTACAACTTTACAATTACAACTTTAAAAGATGGGGAAAAAAATGTATTTCTAACTACTGACCACCCAGCTACTCACCTCATCTTCCACCTGAGGCTCCTCCATGACCTTCAAAAAAGTCGAGCTGACAAATTCACGGAGACAGGGAAGAGCAGGTGGAGGAGGGAGATCAGGATGCTCACTGAGCAACGTGTGGTTCTGTTGGCTTCTAACGCCCAGGCTGCAGGTGGTCTCCCACTCATTTCTAGGGTCCTCCAAGGTGTGCATCACATGATCTTGGAAACCAGCCAGTCCCAATGGTTGCCCTGTGCTATCTGCCCTGTTGTGCTACCTTTGTTATGCTGATGTCTGCAGCCTGCAAAGCTTCTGGAATGTGCCTTGCTGCTGCTGCTGCTATGCCTGGAAGGACATGTGTGGGCTGGCAAGGGTGACCCCTCCCCCAGCCA
>CAUYRT010060497.1:0-10712 GCA_963574885.1 Lepilemur ruficaudatus
AAAAAGCTATGATTCACACCCCTAGTGACTGGGCAAGACAAATAGAGGAGAGGTTATTCTTCTCATTCTGAACAAATGAGGGAACTCATTCCTGTTGAGAACACATGGCAGTGTCTACATGAATGTTGAATAAAAGAGGAAAGGAGGGAAAGACTGAAACTCAGTCACAGGGATAACCTTCCTGAGGACATACAGCTACTTTCTGGAAGAGAGAGAAATGGAACCCAGGTTTCTAGACCGTGCAACATTCCTCTATAGCAGCGACCCCCAATATTTTTGGCATCAGGGACTGGTTTCATAGAAGACAATTTTTCCACAGATGGCGGGGTGGGGGGGTTATGGGATGATTCAAGTTTATTACATTTATTGTGCAGTCAAACCTTTCTGCTAATGATAATCTGTATTTGCAGCTGCTCCCAGCGCTAGCATCACCACCTCAGCTCCAGCTCAGATCATCAGGCCTCAGATTCTCATAAGCAGAGCGCAACCAAGATCCCTCTCATGGGCAGTTTACGGTAGGGTTCACGCTCCTATGAGAACCTAGTGCCGCTGCTGATCTGACAGGAGGCGGAGCTTATGTGGCGATGTGGAGTGATGGGGAGCGGCTGTAAATACAGATGAAGCTTCGCTAGCTTGCTGCCTCTCATCTCGTGCTGTGCTGCCCAGATCCTAACAGGCCACGGACCGGTACTGGTCCGCAGCCCCGGGGTTGGAGACTGCAGCTCTGTAGAGACAATGTGCTTTGCAGAAGAACTTCTTGAACTCCCCCAAGTGATACAGGTGGCAGATTGTTGACAACTACTTCGTGTTTGGAGAAAACCGGCCCACAGACATTGAGGTGACTAAGCAAAGGTAACATGGGAATTCCAAAAACAGTTCAGATCAAGAATCCAGATCTCCTGGCACTTCCTTATGTGTCATCATAACTCTGTGAGCTTGTTAGCTTTATTTTTCTTTATACCCAGGGATGTCCACTTTTGCCAGGACAGTCCTAGTTTACACCTGTGGCCCTAGAGTAATTATTAATAATTCCCTTCTCTCACACTCAAAGGGGAAGTGGTTTGGATGATAAAAATTACATAATAAATGACATGGTTTTATTTGTTTGTGTATTATTTATCTCCCCACTAGAGTATCAGCCTTATGACAGCAGGGAATTTGGGTACTTTGTTTAATGCTGTGCCCTTTAAGTGGGGCTGACACACAGTAGGTGTTCAATAAATATTTGTTGAATTAATTTATATATTTTAAATGAATGAGATATATGACCTCAGAGTAGCATTAAGGACCGAACACAATAAAATGGGTTTCAGTTTTAGCTCTGACTCTTTGTGTCTACGTGTCCCTTGAGCAAGTCCCGTAATCTCCCCGAGCTCCGATGTCTTCCTGGGTGGAACAGGGCTAATCGCAGTACCAGAGCTGAAGACCAAGGGTGGAAGCAAATGTGCTAATGTATACTAACATATATGAACATGGCTTTGAAATTCTAAAATGCACTCCAAATTACTATTTGATTTTACTTCAACAATTAAACAACAGTGGCTGTGTTAGCAATTAGATGGCGGTGTGGGTGAAAATGGAGGTGGTAAAGCTCATATTCACACATTTTCTAAAAGATCAGGCAGAGTGTAACTTTTCAGTGACTTTCGCTAAAGCCCAAGAAGCTAAGGAGGGCTTTGCAAAAGGATAGTTTTACATGGCTGTGTTTAAAAGGCAACTTTTTGCAGATTCCTTTTGAAGGAAGGAGGAAGCAGGGCATGCTGCTCTTTCAATTTATTTTTCCCAGGCCTGGCTGGCTCCCTACCGACGCCTCTCTGGGCAGCCCCGGCAGCTCTGGAGCCTGGCTGGCAGAGCGAATCCGTGGGTCCCGCTCTCCAGGGGCTGTCACACACACTCCCAGCCAAACCACTGCAGGTCTAGGGCTTTCTACCCTCTCCCAGGGAGTTCCCAGAGCAATTAACAAAACAGAAGGCCTAATTAGGAGCAATTGGGATTTACTGCCCACTTTAAAATGATCCTGAGACCCTTTTGAAGAAAAGTGAGGTCTTTTCCCAAGGTCCTCCAAGCAAGAATTTGTCAAAGATTTGTCTAAGGTGGCAGCCTGGCAGCCAACTCTCAAGCCTCTCCCAGTGGAATCTCTACTCTTTGAAGGGCTTTCTACCATCTACAAAAATCTAAGCAGCAACACAAGCAACATAAATTTGACAACTTGAGGTCTCACCTTTTGCAAATGACTTTCTTTACTATTAAATTGTATTTTTCCTTCAGTCTACTGGTGAGTTTTGCATTGGACTTTTTTTTCTTTTTAAAGGCCTGGCAATTTAGGACATGTTAGCGTGCCTGCGTCATTCATTCAGTCACCCTTCAGACAGCACGCAATGAGTGATTCCTGTGCGCTTCGCACCATGAGAGACACCAAAAAGGATAAAATCATTGTAGATTGTCTTCTCTGCCTCAACATCATGCGTAGGAAGAGAAATGTACATTAAAACTATACTCAGACCTGGGGTTTTCAGCCATCACTTTAGCACGGATCAAAAATGTCTGGTGCTGGCTGTGGTTGGGGATTTCTATCACTTTCACTTGGACCCAGCAATTCCACTTTCGGGAATTTTTCCTACAGACTTAATAGTTTGTGTATGAAATTGCTTCTCTATATCAATAGAGAACTGGTTAAATGCATTATTAGTACAGCCATTAAAAAAAAGCTTTAGGCTGGTGGCTCACACCTGTGATCCTAGCAATCTGGGAGGCCGAGGCTGGTGGATCATTTGAGCTCAGGAGTTCGAGACCAGCCTGAGCAAAAGCAAGACCCCTGTCTCTACTAAAAATAGAAAAAATTAGCCAGACTTACTGGCACATGCCTGTAGTCCCAGCTACTCGGGAGGCTGAGGCAGGAGGATTGCTCGAACCCAGGAGTCTGAGGTTGCAGTGAGCCAGGCTGATGCCACTGCACTCTAGCCCAGGCAACAAGGTGAAACTCTGTCTAAAAAAAATAAAAAGAAAAGCTTTATACCTATCAATATGAAGTGATCTGCCAGATATATTGCTAGGTTATAAAAACAAAGGGTGAACAATGTGTGTAGTATGCTACTACACTTTAAATGTGGGGGGAGGTGGTAGAGTGCAGAAACACATGCAAATAAGTTGGAATATACATAAAATGACTCTGGAATGATACCCAAGCCACAGTTAACATTGTTCCCCTTTGGAGAGGGGAACTGGGAGTCTGGGAACCTGAAAAGGAGACTTCTTTCTATATCCTTTTTATCTTTTGAGTTTTGCCCTCTGGGCAATTTGCTTAATCAAAATAAGCAAGTAATTAAGTAATAAAAATGTCTTAAATGGTCATTTGTGCATTCTAGACACTTTCACTCTAGGAACCAAGCTTTGCTTCGTCTACTTTGCTGTAATACACTATGCCCAATTTCCATAATTTTAATTTAAAATGCTAAAATTTAAAGTGGTTTCAGGTACAGGATTAATGTAGGAGTTAAAAATTAATTAAATGACATCTCTCAATAAAACAATATTCTCTCTAATTTATTAATTCTCTAAGGGAAATGAAAATAAGATCAACAAAGAGATACATTCAAGGTGCCTGGAACCAGAAACATATCTCTAAAGCCAGATCCTAATTTTTGATCTAACAGATGATAAGCAGATACCAAAAATTTATATCTCTAAAGCAGAAATTAAGTTTACTTTCACATCTCTCTCTCCTTTAAAACCATTTCATGTGTCACCCTCTTCATCTTGTCTGATTTTTATGACTTTTACTTTATGCTTTGTTAGGTAGCCAGATAGTACACGCTTACACTAAGCGTTATTTCCCATGGTTAACCTAAATATATGAGCCTTAAAAAAAGGACAAAGTAGGTTCAGATCCTGGTGCCACATTTACTAGCTATGTGATGTCAAGCAAATTACTTAATCTCTCTGAGCCTCAGTTGCTCATCTATAAAATGGGATGGTCCTAACACATAGAAGAGTTGTGGTAATGAAGTGAGATCATTCTCCACGAATGATCTCATTTTGCAGCAGTGGCTGGTGTAATAGCTCTCCGTAAGTGGCAGCTATCATCTCTGTCATCATTTTAGTTCCTTGGTCTATCTCCTTAACCTAACTCCCAGTGATATCAGGGCTGCCTCTTTTTTAACCGTCTCTGCTCACAAGCATCAGTGCTCTGCAAATGGTGAACACTAAATGAAGGCTGACTGGCTCATAGATCTTGGCGATAAGGACCTCGAAAGATCTCTTAATTTAGGTCCAGCCCCTTGTACAGATAAGACATTAGCCCCATTTTATAAAAGGTAGCATGGGACCCTAAGAGGGGGTTAAATAACTTGGATTTTTACTTCTCTCTTTAAAGCATGGTTCTTTTGTCCTTAGAAAGTACAAAAGTTAATCAAGCATATGTATTCTTTCACATAGTATTCAAATCCATCTATTACATTTCTTGTTCCATCTGGTATTAGATCCTCTCTGTTTTCATGCATATTTCTAAGACATGATGAAAAAATACCCTCATTGTTTTTGTGAAATGAGATCGGATGATCAGATGGAGGTTCTTAAAGTTGCTGGGGGGTGGGGGCAGGGGACCGTCTTTATCTTGCTGTGTGGGACCCCAGACCTCCCCTGAAGCAATGAAGACAGACTTTCTTATATATGGCCTTGGCAGCCAACAACTTTTAAGAGGCCTTCTGGACTGATGCCCAATCTACTAAGGTCATAGGTGGAAGTTAGAATGTTCTACCTCTTGAGAAGCCTGGCATGAAAAAAATCCGCAAGACCACCACAGTAGATTCAAACTAGTTACTACTGCTACTATTATTACAGTTGTCATTATTACACTACCATTTTGCACTTCATTGAAGTCCAATAAGCTCTATTTTGCTTAATTTATATAAAGTTACTCTTTCCTATACTTAATGCAGAGAAATTGAAAAGAGAGATTTAGAATAGCAACAACAAATTGAGCACATTCAAAGGGTATCCAAAGCCACATATTACTATCCTCCCCCACCTTTCTAAACTCAGGTTAATTTTCAGGTGCTCACGGGGAAAGGGGCACCACTTACAAAAGATCCTTCACAATTGGGCGCCTGCTAACCTCAGCAGTATCATCTAAT
Source organism: Lepilemur ruficaudatus (assembly GCA_963574885.1). Classification (NCBI taxonomy): domain Eukaryota; kingdom Metazoa; phylum Chordata; class Mammalia; order Primates; family Lepilemuridae; genus Lepilemur; species Lepilemur ruficaudatus. The sequence continues at coordinate 5,133 of CAUYRT010060497.1, forward strand.
CTCCCCAGCCACACTCACACTGTACTGAACCTCTTCAACTCCCCAAAAACATCATGAGAATTCAGTCTTTAACAAGGTAGCTCTGGCTCTCAAAAGTCATTAGCTTTCATCATCAAATATAGTGGCCCTGGAATGGACCACGTGGACTTGAATCCTAGATCTTCTGGTTACTGGCTTAAGGACCTTGGGCAAGTTTCTTAAACTTTCTATGGCCTTCAATGGCTCATCAAAATGTTTCTATGTTATGAACATTTATAAAATCGATACTGACAATACATTCTTCACAGATGGAGAAAAAATATGTATCTATATATATATATGTACTCAGATGAGTACTGCACAAATAGTAAGCACTCCGTACACATTAGCTGTCACTATTATACAAACTCCAGGATTTTGCCCTTGCCTTTCTATACCTAGCAACACTCACTTTCCATACGTGCCCCTTTGCCTTCTCCTCATCATTTAGATCTCAGCTTGAAAGCCGACTTCCTCCAAGAAGCTTTCTCTGAACACTCAGCCCAGCCAAGACTAGATGCTCTTCCCGTGGGCTTCCCTAGCACCTTGGCAACTCTACACTCATTTACAAGCATCTGTTTACTTGTCTGGCTTCCCTATTATATTAGGAATTTCTCCAGGAAAGCTATTTGGTGGGTTCATCATTCCATCAGCAGCACCTAGTCAAGTACTTGGCACACAGTAGGAAATCAACACTCGCATAAGACAGAATGGAGGAGAACCTTCTCCTTGAGGCAGTGCTCAGCAAATGTCTTTGAAGAAATCTTCCTATCAGAAGGCCTTTTGGCATTCAAAACCAGGAGCCAATCAGAGATGGACAGCTAGGACAGACCTTGATGGGATTTAAAACTTGAAAAAAAGGTGAATGTAGATTGTATAGATAAACCACTATCAAAATACCCAGGTAGTAAGTACTTAGTCCTCTGTGTATTTTGGATCTTGCCAGTTGTTATTTGACAGATATTAGCTAATTCCCATCCACAGAGGTGAATAAACACATTCAAGGAGGTGTAAGGGGGTGGTGCCATTAGAACCTGATCCTCTGGGCTTCTGCACTGTGAATTCACTGTCACAGCCTCCCCTTACTCCTTGACCATCCTCTAGTCCTTGCTCCCATCAGGAAGAATGTGGCTTCAGGAAGAGAGGCTCAGCAAGAGTGCCCAAGGGACCTTGCCACCAGTTTCCTCATTGGTGTAAGAATTCAAGCTCCCTAACCTACTATTTTTAAACAACTGACAAGTAGGCATCCTATTTGCTAATAATACGGTTTTACATTCCCAAACTTACAAATAGGTCTTTAGCAGCCTTTAACATAAAAGTGTGCATGTGTGTTTAAATAAGGTAGATTTTAGGCAAATAGCAAGACACCAGGTTATAGTCTTGCCACTGTTATTTTCACAAAAAAATTTTCTCTCTGGCCTCAGTACCGAGAGTACTAGTATTTCTCCTAAGCTATTGGTTTGTTTTTCTCTCTCAATAATATAACCAATCACCTTTCCCTTTTCAACTTGGCCACTAGAAAATAGTTTCAGAGCTGCTTTTCCCATTGAAAACTGCTTTTCAGAATTGAACTAAAAATGAATCACAGACACACAGAATTTTAGTCTCTTGGATATTATCTAGTCGTCCCCTTTGTGTCTGAGATGAGAAAGCTGCCCTGAACTGAGTGAGGAAGTAAGCCTGTGGCTGGCGCACCAGTCTCCTTCCTGACCCTGTCTCACTTCTTACTCTGCTTCACCTTGCTTTGCTCACTTATTTTTTAGTATATCTTGCCCGAATCAAAACCCTATTGTCACCAAAACTTTTGCTTTCCACTATCTTTCCCTCTTGCTATGTCCTTGAAGTAAGAAAGGGATGTCTCTGGGAGCCCTGGTCAACTGGGACTGAGTGATTGGTCCTGCTGGTTTGGCTGAGCTGCTGCTGCTAGGAAGTGTGAGCCCATGGCAAGCTGGTGACAGCCGGCAGGAAGGGTTGCATTCGGATGGCAAGTGTTCTGCACAAGCCCTACTCCAGGGCACATGCAAAAACCCTGCCTCCAAGGTGAGTACACAAAGCTTATTGTTTTCTTTGGGGACCCTTTGCCATATTTCCCTCTCACTGTGCTTTGAAAATTAACCACCAGAGTCCCATCTTTATGGCTTTATTAACTATTCCTTGTAATTGCACCAGTCATAATTAATTCATTTGTTATTCACATGGGTGACATACGGACACTTTAATAGATTTTCCACAGGGAATTCCACATATTAAATGATATTGATGGTGCTTTTAGAGAAGATTTAAAGGAGAGCCACAGTAAGAACTATTTCCTACAAGTAGCAATGAATTATTTTATTATAAAAATGAAGTTTTTTTTAAAATCCGTCAACCTTCTCAGATGAAAACCAAACTGTGAACAAACTAGCCCTTCCTCCCTCCAACAGATACTTCTAATCTATAATTTAAAATGCCAAAATCAAGTCATTCTTATTATAACAATAGCTGTATTCACACAATTGCATGCCAGAGCATTTAAGTAAATAATACTTGAATTAATTTCAGGTTAAAATCTTTCCTTTAAGCCTTCTTATTTTTTTTTTTCAGATATCATCTGTATTTTAACATCTTACTGCACAGCTGCATTTCTCATGTTTAATTTATGTTGGAATTCTTTTGTGACAAAACCAACTTATTTTTTAAGTGAAATCAATTCATTCTAGGCAAAACATTAGTGACCCAAACATTACACACTCTCAAATTATGCATAGTGCCTCCCCTACCCTTAGCCTTCCCACGTACACACATCCCTGTCTGTCCCCTCTTATTAGCAGGGCCGAATGAGAATTCCACACTGCTGAATATTTAAACAAATACTTTAATCATTGGTTATCTGGTGGAAGCATCAAGCCTGTGCTGACAGACACACAATGAAGTGGCAGAACTGAGGCAATTATCTATAAATTCAGGTTAAAAACTAAACTCAACAACCAGTTTTGCCTGAAATACCCCAATCATGGAAGGGAAAAAAAAAGTGTTCCTTTGGTTTGCATTATTCTCGTAATTGCCTTAATTCCCACTTGACTCAGTGTGAGTGGAATCACAGACACACAGAATGATAGTCTCTTGGAGATTATCTGGCCCAACCCCCTTATTTTTCAGACGAGAAGACTGAGACCCACAGAAGCTGAATGCCCTGCCCAGGTCATCACGGGGTGGTGGCCGAGTGCAGTCATGGGCCCACACCTGCCGGCTGGCTCCCAGCTCAGTGCTCTTCCAACTGGTGCTGTCTTGTCTTGCTTCGCTCCACTGCCTCTAGAAACCACGTGTAGCCAGCATGATAAACTTTAAATGAAGACAGCAAAATGCCATCCAAGTCCAATGCAACAATTCATCTTGGATGAGTATCAGATAATTTTCTCTGTATGGTCTACCAACACTAAAACAACCAGCTTTCAAAAATAAACAGGAGTCTTCACCAAATAAACAAAAAACATCTTCACCTTTCCTAATAGGTACTCAATGAAAAATCTACAAAACCTTTGAAGTCCTACAGGAAAACTCAGGTCCAGGATGCTGTGCGAGCTTAAAAATCTGGCTAGGTGTCAAAGCACAGCCAAGTCAGGTTGTCAGTTTGAGGACCGTCAAGTACAGCCAACACATTACATCAGACAGTTTTGAAAAAGCCCACGCTTAGGTTCCAAGTTCTCTCTAAAAGAGTTCCCAGCTTGTTTGTAAGGTGCTGTTTTTCAATCTTCTAGGGCATTGAATTCAACAAGTATATATCTTTTGTTTTTGAAACAAAAAAGTTTTTTTGTGCTTCTGCCAAAAGAGCGTTTTCATATTAAAGACAGCCCAGGACACCAACTGCTCAGTTCACCTGCCGTCTCTGCCTTGAAGTTCAGCATATCATTTTCTGTTCACTTTTCATATTTTTTATGTCAGTATTTCTCTGATTCTCAGAGCCATGGAGCTCATCTGTAAGGTGGATTGTTAGTATAAACTACCCAAGAAAGTTGTTCTGCGTTCTCCTGGCTAGAATGGAGGACCCAGACTAAGGTCAAAATTATTATGTGGAGATTAAACTGTAGAATTTAATTACGTGTTCTGTTGCTCCTGGTACATTTATTAATTTAGCAGCACAAACTGACGGTAGCTAAACAAGCAGGACTGATTAATTTGCAAAGACATCTAGGTAACAGATTGTGATCAAAGTGCAGACCTGATCCTGTTAGATTGAAATGTGTTGTTCTGTGCTGCATGAAGGACATGGAGCAGCATGGTTTATCTTTATCAATGCTTTCCTCTGAAGGAGGGGAACAAGCTTGCAGATACTAATCAGGGCTGAGGCCCTGCCACTCAATAATTACCCACTGTCTCATCATAATCCCGGAACTAAGCCCCTGCCCAATCCATCTGGGACCCTTTTCCATCTATTGCACAGCTCAAGAATACGTGTGTAAGCTATTACCTCTGGTTGTGCTATCTGTCCCCCGAGTATAGATTCATGGCAGTGACCAATTAGGTTGCCGTGTTCTCTTTCCCCCTTTGCTTCCAATTCATCCTGTACTTCTCAGCACTGGTAATGAAGCACGGATTCATCGGGGTGCAGAAATCCACTCACCTATAAAAGCTGTCTGCTGCCGTCACTGATAAACATCATACGAGGCTTAATATTGTGGGATACTTTGAAAAGAGGGGTGGCAAGACCATACCTCTGGATCTTGAGGCTTCTGTAAGCCACTCTCAACCTGCCACTGCCTTCTGCCAGGAACAAATCACACACGGAGGACAATATTCCTGACCCTAATCCAGAAATCAAACAGCTGAGAAGTGAGGAGGGCCAACGTGGGGATAATTGAATCCTGCCTCCCTGAATGAGAACCCAGTATCATGTCATGGTTACAAGCATAAGGTCCTGAAGTCCAAGAGCCTTAGGTTAAAACTCTGGTTCTGCAGTTTACTATCCAGTGCCTTAACTTCTTTGAGGTTCCATTTTGGTAAAACAGTGCCTGCCTCATCAAGTTCCTCTGATGAGCTACCTGAGACGCTCCATGTAAAGCACTCGACTTTATAGATGACAAAACCTCCAGCAAAGTTAGCTAGTCCCACCATTTTCTGAATTCCTGTTGCATTTACAACCAAAACCAAAAAATTTAGCTCTTGATCAAACTGACCAACCATTATCCAATAATTATTTTACGTATATACGTTTCATCTTCCCGAATAAAGTATACATTCCTGAAAGGTAAAATCCGCACCTTTTTCTTTTGTATATCTCACAGGTGACAGTTAATAAATGCTTACGGATTCTTATACTCGAACTTACGAACTCTTCATAAAATTCTCCATAAACAATTTTGGAGGTGAGAGAGACAAGTAGTCAGTTATAATTTGCAAATAAAGAAATAGAGGCAACAGATTTTTTTTTTTTTTTTTTTTGAGACAGAGTCTCACTCTGTTGCCCAGGCTAGAGTGCCGTGGCTTCAGCCTAGCTCACAGCAACCTCAAACTCCTGGGCTCAGGCGATCCTCCTGCCTCAGCCTCCCGAGTAGCTGGTACTACAGGCATGCGCCACCATGCCCG
>CAUYRT010060500.1:0-34867 GCA_963574885.1 Lepilemur ruficaudatus
GAGCAGGCAGGCCCCGGCTCCCTCCCTCTCACCTCCTTGTCTCAGATTTGGTTCCCGAGGGTGGAGGTCCTTCTCAGCCGGGCACCCTGAAGGGACACCCTGCCTTGGTTCACAGGACTCAATTCCAGACCACCCTTCCAGGCGTTAAATAAATCCCCTCTCCAGCCGGGTCCCCGTGCGCGCCATGCCCCTCGCAGGGTGGCGGCAGACACAGAGCGCCGAGCACTCTCACCCCACAGGTGGAGGCTGAGGGGCGAGAAAGGCTCCTTGGCAAAGGGAGCTGACAAGTGCTGCGTGGGTGGATGCCAGCCAAGGGGACGGGGTCACTCTGAAGCCAGGGACCCTCCGGTGTCCTCCACAGTGTGACTGGGACCCCCACACATGTGGCGTCAATCAGACATTGCCGAGACCAGGGCGATCACCCCTGCCCCACCCCTCTGCACCTCGATCTCACAGGCTGCACTTCTCACCCTCCCGGATGACAGGTGAGACATGAACTTGCTCCAACCCCGTCCCCGCCACCCCTGCCTGAGCATTGAGCAGCCCCGCGTGCTCAGACACCTGGTGGCCAGCCCCACGGCTGCCCCAACTCTTCACCCCACACGCAGGTGGCACAATCCATCTTTCTCAGCGTGGCCACCGTTGCCCCTCCAGGAAGGATGCCGAGAAAGAAGCAAGCGTGCACAAACGGGTTTGATTTGGGCGAAACGTGCCGTTGAAACCCAAAGCCCCATGTAATTCAACGCATTTGTTTGCGGGGTTAGACAGGACGGCTGTGGGGCTTCCCGGCTCACATTTCCAGTAAAAAATGATCTGGGAACTTGTTCCCATAAAAAAACAAAAACAAAATGGTTTGGGAACTTGTTCACATGAAGGAAAATATTTATAGATGCTGAGGGAGCTTCTTATTTTTCTGATTTGGAATTTCCCAACATGGTTTGGTGTGTGTATGTGTGCTTTGGGGAGGAATTCCCACTTTAATGCACAGGAACATGGTCATCATAAAACCGTGTGAACAGGATAGCAGCTCTACACCCGTCACATTTCAACTACAGAAAATCAAAGAGAGAAAATTCCTGAAAGAAGCGAGAGGGTGGAAAGGCACCTTGCCTATAGAGGAATGGATAGAAGAATCACAGCGTACCTCTCATCAGAAGCCAGGTAAATAGGACCAGAATTATTTAAAGTGTTGAAAGAAAAAAAAATCACCAACCTAGACTTCTGTACCCAGTGAAATTATCCTTTAAAAGTGAAGGAGGGGCCGGGCGCGGTGGCTCGTGCCTGTAATCCTAGCACTCTGCCAGGCCGAGGCAGGAGGATTGCTTGAGGCCAGGGGTTCAAGACCAGCCTGAGCAAGAGCGAGACCCCATGTCTACTAAAAATAGAAAAAATTATCCGGGCATGGTGACAGGCGCCTGTAGTCCCAGCTACTTGGGAGGCTGAGGCAGGAGGATCGCCTGAGTCCAGGAGTTTGAGGTTGCTGTGAGCTAGGCTGACGCCATGGCACACTAGCCTGGGCAACAGAGTGAGACTTTGCCTCAATAAACAAACAAACAAACAAACGAAAATGAACAAAAATAAAAGCAGAGAAAGAAAGACTTTCTCAAACAAACAAAAATTGGGGAATTTGTCACCAGTAGACCCGCCTTGTAAGGATTGTTTAAAGAATTTCGTCAGAGAGAAGGAAAATATCAGACGTCAGGAACTCAGAGAACCACATCATAGCCAAATATGATGGTTTGAATGAAAACGCTCATTCTCAGCAAAGTCCAGCACTACTAGAGCAAGAAACTGGGATGCAAGCAAAGAATTCGAGATGAGACGGAACCAACAGAAACGCTGGAACACTTGAACGTATGAATGGAACAGGACACGAGTGACAGAGGGAGCCATTTACAATCCCTGGCTGAAGCCGTGCCGAACACCATCCATGTGCCTGATGTCTACAGAGATCACCCCGTCCATCGGTCTATCTGGAGAGTCACATTGATAATGTGAACTTAAATGTGTCCTTTGAAAGGCCTGAAGGAACATGACAAGACCTATGCTGAAAATTGTGTGAAGAAAATCAAATAAACGAAGAGCTTACAGGACAAATAAAAAGGCTGCAAACCAAGGAAGCGTTTTTTGCAGTGTGAAAATTCACAGCTTGCAAGTGAGAATCAGAAGCCGAAGCTGAAACTTCAAACGCCGCCTGGATTATATTAAGAACATGTACTGCCGTTGCAGAGAAAATCAGCTGAGGAGGAAATACGTTGCTTAGAAATCAAGAAGAAACTTCCAAACGTGTGTAGAAATGTGAACTACACATATCAGACAAGCAACCTCTACAAGAAGATGGCCCAAGACATAGGCAAGGAGTTGGAGAGAAGCACTCCCTTCTAGCAAAAGGAGATTCTTTCCTATGAGAAAAGAGCTCAAGAAAGCTGCCGGGCAGTTCTGCTGCCTGAAAGCACCACGAGCTAAGAAAAGAAGATGATCGCAGCAGGCAAACAGTGTCTGACGTGGAGTTCAAGTCCGAACCTTTCCAAGTGACTGCTTTGTTCCTGCTCTTCCAGGTGCAGCTTACAGAGGCAGGGAAGCTCCAGGGGTTCCCCTTGGTTATCAGGTCCGCAGGAGGGAGCAGGGTGACCCAGGATCTGAAGTCACCTGCAGGTTTCACTCGGCTCTCACAGCAGCAGGTCTCTGAACACCCACAGCCACAGTAGGACGCCCCAGCCTGTGCTGTCTCTTTAAAGTGATTTTGATTTATTTCTTTTTAGTTTAGCTACTGTTATTTAATTGATGCTACAATTGCTCTTATTCAACTAGATACAGCATATAATTTTAAGATAGTATTCATCAGACCCTCTACAATTAGGTAGTAGAAGTATTGTATTTCGATTTAAATGAAAGGCCCACTATTATTCAAACCATCGTTGATGTTCAAAACGCTAGAGACCATTTCTCTATGCTAGGGACTGTTATTAGAAATCTGTACAAGTAATTTCATATTTACCTAAATAAATTTTGATTGGTTTAAAAAAATAGGAAAAAACCCTAAACAACAATAGCACCCTATTCAAATATCATGATTTTTTTTTTAGATTAGTCTTAAACTCATAGATTAATTCAGGGGAGTTGAAATTTTGCAACTGTTTTTTTTCCCCTGCTCATTTTGTAAGTTTTTAAACTCTTCTTTTGTTTAAGATATTGTTTATTGTTTAAACATTTCTAAATTTTATACAATCAAAATTAAAGTTTTCCCTTGCTGGCAAACACACACACACACACACACACACACAAAACCACAATGCAGATATAAGGCATTTAAAATTTTTATGTCAGTACCTGAGGAAAATTTAAAAGTAAAGACAGCCATAAAGTTAAATTTTTTAAAAAATAAATAACTAAATGAAGAAAGAAAAAAATCAGGTGTGCACCCAATTTGCATATGCAGAAAAGATACCTAAATCACATAGACACAGAAGGGGAGTTGCTGATGTATCAGACAGGATTCCAGCAAGACACGGTTCATCCCAAATGGTGCGAATGATCAGACTGCGGTGGGCGGGGATAACGGACTGACAATGAACAATGAGGCTCCCAGATGCCAGCAAGAGGGGGAGCATCCCCCACCCTAGGCTACAAGGGAGGAGGGGGGAATTGGTGTCATCTGTCCCCACCCTCTGCTCCTGTTCTCACATTGACTGCTGGTGCATGGGCAGCCACCAGCGAGGGGGCCTGGGCAGCGAAGGCCAGAGGAGTCATCTCCTGGGCACAGAGCAGGCCTGCAAAGGCTGCAAAACAAATCTGGGGAATGGCCCGCACACTTGACTCTATTCTATTCAAAGTTTGTGTGTTATTGCATTCATTCCCATGCATATATTTGATAAACATCCATTGCACTTCTGCAGTGTCTTAGCACTGTTCTAGGGAGTTGGGATGCAGCGACAGAAGAAACCACCCGATGAGGCCTGCGGACCCCAGAGCTTACATTCGAGAGCTTACATTCAAGTGAGGGGCAAGGTCAGATAATAAAAAGGAAGCAGAAGGTGGTGGAGGTGGAAAGGAGGAGGAGGAAGGAGGGGCAGCTGATAGCATCACAAGGCGAGCTTTGGAGCTGCAGCAGGGCTGGCTCCCTCTTACCCCTGCAGGGACCTCTGGCTGTGGCCTATGCAGGGCCTGACCCATGACAGAGCTTTGCTGGGCAGCAGCTTCAAAGCCCAGCATGCAGCCAGCACGCTCTGATCCTGAGGCTTCTTTCCTTAGCTTCCCTTTTTCCTGCCAGGCATTGGGGACCCAGCCTGGTGCCAAGAGGCGGTGTTCATGTTCGCTGGCGGGGGAGGCCAGGGTGCAAGCATCACTCCAGCTTCACCTTTGGAGATCTCTTGTCTTTCTTGCTGTATGTGATCATTCTCCTGCCTTGGAGGTGTCATACTATAGCTGCACTACTTAGGCTGTCACTGCCCAACTCAGCATAGCATGGTGGATGAGAGTGTGAATCCACATATTACACATACTAGCTGTGTGTCCTTGCCCAAGCATCTTACCCTCTCTGTGCCTCAGTTTCTCAGCTGTAAAATAAGATTGCTAATAAGTAATACCTGGCATATATGTTTGTTGTGAGGTCATGTGATAACACAGATAAAGTGAACAGTGGCTGGCACATAGTAGAACGTATGTAATGTATGTTTTTGTTTGCTAGCACTTATTTTCTTTTGACTACATAGAGCTCTGGGTGGTGAAAGGAACCACACCTAGAAATTGAAGCAAAGAGGCAGGTGCATGGGGACCCAGCCCAGCTGATGCGGATGCAGGAGGTGCAGCCAGCCTAGTGCAGGTGGCTCAGGCAGGTGTTGCAAGAGGCAACAGTGACCCCTGGGAAGCTGGTATGGGCTGGAAACTGAGATCTGGGTTCCCAGGCTACCATGATTCTCTGAACCACGGGACTGTCACTCCTTGAATAGCCCTCTCTCAAGGTGGGGCAGGGCTCAGCCTGCAGGTGAAATGGCTCCTCCTCTGGGGCTGAGCTGGGCTGGGCATTGTGAGGTAGAGACAGGGGCAGAGACAGGGGCACCAGCAGCTCAGGTGGGACTGTTAATAAAGCCAAATTCTAGTGACCTTTGCAGCTGGGGTCGGGGAATGAGACTGAAACACCTCCAGGTCAGGCAGACACTTGGCAATACCAGGGAGCTGGCAGATTCTATTTTCCAGGCTCTTGGGTGTCCCTTTTCCTGTGTCCCCAGGTGCCTGGAGCATCCATGCTGCCCCTTGGCTGGCCAGAGGTTTCCGGGTTATCACCCATGAAAGCCCAACTCTTCCCTCCTGGGCCTGTTTAGAAATAACACTTTCCCCTCTTCCTGCCACTCCCGTGGCCCTATTCCTGGTTCCTCTTCACCTGGGCACTGGATGAAGCTAGACTGACAGATTCCTACTTTACTGCGGGCGCACACCCTTAGAAATATTTGTACTTTCAGAACATGCTGCCTGTTAGCCAAGTGAATGTGGGATTTGGGGAGGTCTCAAGCAGTGTTTCTTCTGATTCCAGTAGCTCTCATTCATTTTCTGTTGCCTCTTTCCCTGTCCCACCCTCCAACCCGCCTCCTATTCCGTCCTCCCTCCTGGCTGGAGGTGTGTCTGCTGCCTGAATGTGCGCCGCCAGACAGAAACAGGGAAGAAAGATGTAATCAGAAGACATATTTCTTCTTAAAAAAACCATACTGATTTTTAATTTATACCTTCCCAGAAATTAAACAATATTTTTTCAGTCCTTTGAGATTCTTTTGTGTGTGTGTGTGTATGTGTGTGTGTGTGTGATGTCTGAGCTTTTGTGGTCTTCCCTAAAATTTTTAAAAATAAAGTTTTAATTGCAATCTAACATACATGCAGGAAAGTGCACCTCACATGTACATAGCATGTCTCAGTACATGTGGGCTGCTGTAACAAAATACCAGAGGCTGGGGTGGCTTATAAACCACAGGAATGTATTTCTCACAGCTGGGAAGTCTAAGATTCTGGGTCTGGTGAGGACCTGCTTTCTGGTTCATAGATGACACTTTCTAGCTGTGTCCTTGTGCAGTGGAAGGGAACTCTGGTCTCATCGGCACCTTATAAGGGCACTAGTCCCATCCATAAGGATGGGGCCCTCATGACCCAATCACCTTCCAAAGGCCCCACCTCCTAATTCCATCACACTGCGGAATAGGTTTCAACACATGGACTTTGGAGGATACAAATATTCAGACCACAGCACATTGTAGATGTATCATTCAATGATTTGCCACAAAATGGACACATTCATGAAACCACAACACAGCTCAAAAAATGGAACCTTATCAGGATTTTCAGGCTTCCTTCTCACCTTCCCCACCCCTGACCTCTTCCTTCTCCTCTGACTTCTAACATCACAGATTGGTGTATGGACATAATGTATCTGTCTTGTTTTGAGCCTGGTTTCTTCTCTCTGCATCATATTTTGGCTTGTAGCAGTCTTTTCATTCATTTCATTGTTACTTAGTATTCTATTAATATATATAAATAGATCACAGATTTCTTTATTCATTCTCATGAGTGGACATTTGGGTTGTTTCATTTTTGAGCTATCACTAATAATGCAGCTGTGAACATTGTTGTTCATGTCTTCAGGTAAACCTATGTACAGGTAGAACTTTAGTAGACACCGCCCAACAGTTTTCCAAAGCGCTGTATACATTTTCCCTTCTACTAGCAGCACATCAGAGTTCCAGTTGCTCTACATCTTTGTCAATAAATGGTATTTTTTAATTTTACCTTTTCTGATGGGTGTGTGTATGGTTTTTCCTACGGCTTTAATTTAGGTTTCTCTGATGACTAAAGAGGCTGAATACCTTTTCATATTTTTACTGCCTATGTGGATAGCTTCGTTTCTGAAGTGCTGGACCAAGTTTCTTACCCGTCATTTTCCTTTGGGTTTTGTTGTTGTGTTTATTTGGAGGGGTTCTTCCTATAGTCTGGACACAAGTTCTTCTACAGGTAGGCAGAAGGCAGGTAGCTTATCCCACCCCGTGGCTTTTCTTTCCACTCTTTAAAGAGTGTCTTTTGGTGAACAGAAGCTCTCGATGTGAAGTCCAGTAAACCAATATTTTCCACTGTGGATATTGTTTTGTGAGTCCGGTTTAAGAAATCTTTGCTTATTCCTAGGTCAGAAAGACATCCGCCTATTGTATTTTTAGAATTGTTATTTATTTATTTATTTGGCATTTTCACATTTAGATCTACAATCTACTTGCAATTGATCTCTGTAGGGGATGAGGTGGCTGGCAAGAGAAATATTTTTTCTTACGGAGAGCCGGTTGACTCAGAAGAATTTATGGGAAAGTCTCCTTTCTCCTCTGTTCTGCAGCGTGAAGCTTTTGTTGTAAATCGAAACCAAGTGTTCGCGTATGTGTGATTCTGTTTCTGGGTGCTCTGTTCGGTTTCATTGGTCTGTTTGTCGCCGGGCCAATAGCACACTCTCTCAATTACTGTGGCAGCACAGTGTCTTGATTGACAGGAGGGTGTGCTCTCCACCTTTGTTCTTGTTCTTCAGGATCTCTTGGCTATTATTGAACTTTTGAACTTCCATCCACATTTTAGAATCCGTTTATCAATTTTCACAAATGTCTACCTAGATTTTGACCGTGGTTGCATTTCATCTCCCTTTGGGGGAATGAATGTTGTTACACTATCGAAACTTCCAATCCATAAACATAATCTATACCTTCATTTATTTAGACCTTCTTAATTTTTCTTAATAATATTTTATGTTTTTATGTGTAGAGGTCTTGTATTAATATATCTTTTGTTATATTTATTCCTATGGACTTAATATATTTGTTCTTATTATCAGTAGTATAGTTTAAAATTTTTATTTTTTAAAGAAGACAGAATAATGGCCAGCAAACATATAAAAAAAATGCTCAATATCTCTAATCATTAGGGAAATGCAAATCACAACCACAATGAGATATCACCTAACTCCAGTAAGATTGGTCTTTATGAAAAATTCCCAAAGCAACAAATGCTGGCAAGGATGTGGAGAGACAGGGACACTCTTACACTGCTGGTGGGGCTGCAAATTAGTGCAACCTCTGTGGAACAGAATTTGGAGATACCTCGAAGAGCTACAAGTAGAACTACCATTTGATCAGCAATAGCACTGTTAGGCATCTACCCAAAGGAACAGAAGTCATTCTGTAATAAAGACATCTGCACTCCAAATGTTTATGGCGGCACAATTCACTATAGCAAGGATATGGAAACAACCTAAGTGCCTGTCAATCCATGAGTGGATTAATAAAATATGGTGTATGTATACAATGGAATACTATTCAATTATAAAAAATGATAGTGATCTAACACCTCTTGTATTTTCCTGGATAGAACTTGAGCCCATCCTCTGAAGGGAGGTATCACAAGAATGGAAGAATAGGCTCCACGTGTACTCACCATCAAGCTGGCACTGACTGATCAACAATAAGGTGCTCACACAGTAGTAATATTCTTTGGGGGTAGGGGGATTGGGGGTGGGTAAACTCACCACTAATGGACGCAGTGAGCATTGTAGAGGGGGAAGGGCATGTCTCAAATCATGGTAGAGATGTGGCAAAGTCATAACATGTAACCAAAATGTTTATACCCCCATAATTTCCTAAAATTAAAAAAAATATTTTTTGATTATTTATTACTGGTGTATATAAGTACTATTGATTATTGATTTTTTAAATATTGATCTTATATTCCATAAAATCCAAGTTCACTTTCAAAAATATTTTGGGCATCTGTATTAGTTTCTTAGGCTGCCACAACAAATTACCACAAACTCAGTGGCTTAAAGCAACACAGATTTATTCTCTCCCAGTACTAGAGATCAGAAGCCCAAAAACAAGTTACTGGCAGAGCCTGTGCTCCCTCCCAAGGTTCTAGAGGAAAATCCTTACTTGCATCTTCCGGCTCCTGGTAGCCCCAGGAGTTCCTTGGCTTGTGGTAGCATCAGTCCAACCCCTGCCTCTGTTTTCACATGGCTTTCTTCCGTGCATCTCAAATCTCAAATCTCCCTCCCATTTCTCTTATAAGGACACTCACCATTGGGATTAGGCTCCCCTCTAAAACCAAAATGAGCTCAATTTTAGATCCGCAACTTGCTTACATCTGCAAAGACCCTATTTGCAAATTAGGTCCCATTTGCAGGTACTGGGGGGTTAGGACCTGGACATCTTTCCAGGGACACAATTGAACACATGACAGCATCCAAGCAAATGCATTTCTTAACTCTATTCTTCACCCAAGTGGCCGCTGTTTCATACCTTGCTATTGTTTACTTAGCAATGTATCTTGAAGATTTTTCCATGTCAGCCCTTCAAGAGTCCCTGCCTTCTCTCAAAGGCAGCAGAGTATTACACTATGGCGGAAACACCAAATTTTGTGGACCCAACTCTATTGCTGGACATTTGAGGAGAGAGCAGAGCTTTAGAGCCCGTCCAGTCATATTCAGGCAAGTGACCCTCCCTAGGCAGGTTGTTTCAGTTCTGGCCTCAGGTTCCTCCATTGTAAAATGAGTGGTTAGGGACATGGTCACAGCCCGCCTTCCAGCTGCCAGGTGTAGGGGTCTACTACTCCTAGTCTCTCCTCTTCTGTGCTTTAAGTGGGGGTCTAGGGGCGCAGAGGGCAGCCCTGACCTTCCTGCTCCCTGCCTGGAGCACAGACTGATGGCAGTTTGCCCATGAGGGAGGAGGCAGAGGGTACTGACTCATTTGACAAAAGCCAGAGAAGGCGGCTGAGGAAGCTTCTTGAATGAAGTCCAGACAGCTGAACACTCATGCACTATCTGACATCTCAAAACCAGGGACTGGGGTATTGTGTGGGGTAAGGTTGCCAGACACCCTTTGCCTGCAACACTGCGTCCCCTGAGAAGCAAAGCAGGACTGTCCTTAGGCTTCAGAAGGTCCAGCTGGCTTTTCAACTTTTTGCCTTTGCTTTTACAATCGTCTCTGCAGCCCCCATGCCTTATTAAGGTTTCTGAAATAAAAACCAGATGCTAGACGTCTCAGTCCTGTGAGCTGCTGAATCTCAGGTAGTCTGGGGCTGCCGCAGCAGCGTGGCTGCTGGTGGCTTGGAGGTTCAAAAGCCCTGCTGCAAAAATCAAGTGTCCTAATAGTATTCTCTTGCATGGGTTAATTACAGTAATTTTCCTCTACTAAGGCAGCTAGAAAATCCTTTGCAGCAGCAGCGATTGAGGTCGCTGGGATCTGGTGCATCTTTCACTTACTGCCTTCCCACCAGCCTTGGTTTACTAGGCATCCAGGGAGAGGCCACTGTCTTTATCCTTAGTCACCATGAGCTAGGCCTGTGCAGAGGGCTGTCATCGCACTGTGAGCCAATCAGCAGTCACCCACCGGCACAGCTAGCAAATTCTGCAGCTCTGATAGGGGATTGATGAGCATACGCTGCACGTCCCAGATGTCTTACCCAGCTTGCCCTTCTCACCTGGAAATGGTTCCTTTTCATTTGTAAGAGCAAAATGTGTAGACACCAAAACCATCAGCTGAGGCTTAGAGATACACATGGCAAAATGAGGGTAGAGGGTCTGGGGTCAGGAAACTTACCTTCTGGCCCTGGCTCTGTCATGAGAGTTCTTGATCTCGGGCTCCACCATCACAGACACTGACTTCTTAAGACTCAATTTACCCATTTATTTATTCAACTAAGTGCTGAGGCTTCAGAGAGGAATCAGGCACAGCTCGAGCTCTCAAGCGGCTGATGACCTAAGTAAGACAGGAGACATAATGAACTCAGGGGTCAAAGTCATTTTAGGTGCTGTGCAGAAGCATGTTGGAGTGACTACGAAAGCACAATGCAGGAAAAGCTCGATTCTCCCTGCGCTGGAGAGACACACAAGACAGGGATGCACTGAGCATTGAACAGGGAGTGGGCATTTACCCAGCACACAGGCGGGGAAGAGTGCTCCTGGAGGGAACACATGAGCAAAGACACAGAGGTGTGAAGAGCCTGGTGGGCCCAGGAAACTGCAGGTGGCTTAGCAGGGCCGGAACATGGGGCACCCAAGAGGCACGATGGAGGGGAAAGGCAGGGCTGGGGTAGGGAAGCCTGGTGTGCCATGCCAGCAGCCTGGGACTCTACTCTGAGTGCAGAGACTCTCAACCAGGTTCATTTTGCCATGTTTGAAGACACCATGTTTGCTGGTCACCACCAGCGAGGCAGGGATGCTGCTGGCATCTGATGGGTGGAAGCCAGGGATGCTGCTAAATGCACAGGACAGCCCCCCATAACAAAGCCCCAAATATCAGCAGTGTGAGCTTGAGAACCTCACTCTCAGGTGACGGGGACTGTTGGGGAGTTTAAGCTGGTGAGTGGAGCCCAGCTTCTTTCTTAGGGGGGTATCACTGCAGTAGCACCATGGCAGATGCTCTGAGGGGAAAATCCTGGAAGAAGGAAGATTGTTTCAGGCAAGAAATGTGAAGATTTAAGGTAGGAGTTGCCCAACGATGACCCACAGCCCAAATTTGGCTCATCATCTGTTTTTGTATGGTCTGCAAGCTAAGAATGTATTTTACATTGTTTAGTGGTTGGAAAAAATCAAAAGACTACTACACCACGACACGTAAAGATTATGTAAAATTCGAATTTCAATGTCCATCAGTAGCTCTACGGGGGCACAGCCACACTTATTTATTTACAACGTATTTAGGACTGTTTTGCCCCACAATAGTAGAGTTGAGTAATTGCAACAGAGACCATATGGCCCCCAAAGCCTAAAACGTTCACTTTTTGGCCCCTTATAAAGTTTGTCAGTTCCTGACTTAAATCAATATAATAGAGGTGGAGACGGCAGAAAGATATAGGCCCAGCAATGATGGGAGAGGGGTAGAGTTAATGGACTTGGCCACTGATTGAATGTGGGGTGACGAAAGGAAATCATTTCTTAGCTGAGAGCTTTGGTAAGAAAGAAAAGACAGCCAGGTTTTTGGGTTTAAAGACTTAGGTTTAGACATACGGAGGTGGAAGTATCTGTGAGACGTCTAGGTTGGACACACAGGACTAGGGCTTCACAAAGACGTATGGGCTGGGGACGAATATGCACAAATTTTCTGCCTGTGGAGGGTAAATGAAGCCAAAACATCAGGTGACATGGCCAAAGACAATGGATTGTCACCTCGAGTGGGTAACAGCATCCTTGGGGAATCTTTTGAAAGCTTTGGCCTTCTCTTCGGAACACTAACACATTCAAAAATCTTCCTACGGTTTCTGGTTCCGGAGTCATGGGTGTCATGAAGTCGTGGATGTAAGATTAGGAACCTCTGGGCTGCAATCCATTTGTGAGCTGGGGCACATCAGCATTCAAGGCATGGGCAGAGGGAGGGGGCTGCACGGGAGGCTGAGAGAGGCTGGGCAGAGAGAGAGGAAGAGAAGGGTGCCGAGGAGGAGCGTGTACTGAGAAAGGATGGAAGGGTCAACAGTGTTCTGGGCTGCAGAGAAGTTAAGCCACATGGGTTCACGAGCGTCTGATGGGGAACTGGGGTGGTGGTCATGGGGGAGCTTTGGCGGGACCTCCCCGGGAAGGGGGAGGTAAAGATGGGATAGGCTGGAAACTGAGTGAGAGGTGAGGAGGAAGAGACCATGGCTGGACACGAAGGCTCAAGCCTGTAATCCCAGCACTTTGGGAGGCCAAGGTGGGAAGATAACTTGAAGCCAGGAGTTCAAGACCAGCCTGGGCAGCATAATGAAACCCTGTCTATACCAAAAACAGAAAAAGTAGAGAGAGACCATGACTACTGCAGTAGTCATGGAATGAGTACATGAGCTGAGAGACAGCTAGAGTATCTTGCTTATATTATCTTAATCCTGGACAGACTCGAGTTTGATAGTATTCTGGCAATTACCAGCAGACAGAGAGAGGCTGAAAATACAGAAGAGAGCAGAGAGAACCGAGGAACAAGATTCTGGTCCTCAGGGTGATGGTGCCAGCTGGTGCTGGTGAGGTGGGGGGAGAGCGGGGAGGTGGAGAGATCCTGCTGCCCTCCCACAGGTTTCCACACTGCCCTTCCCCACCAGGCAACACCCCACCCACCCTCCCTAGCCACAGTGCCTCCAGCTGAATGCCTGTGGGCTCCTCTGGTCCTTCCTGCTAATCTGGGATAGACACTGATCTGGTTGGGAGAGCTTTCTGAACTTGCATCTAAAATACTTCATCTAATTTGAATCTCACCAGAGAAGTTTGGCTCCAAAGCAATATTTAAACTCAAATTTATTGATGCTATTAGCCGCTTTTAAGGGAATGACAAGTAGATGTTCATATTCTAATGACAGTTATCTTGCTGAGTGGCATATATAAAAATAGTCATTTTAAGATGTTTGAACAGATCAACCATACATGGTGTCAAATGAGAGGTGCAAATTAGTGGTAAAATATATAACGAGCTGTCCTTTTATAGGTATTGCCAAATTTGAGAAATCCAATACAGAGAAATATAAATTTTGGTGATTGATATATTGGTAGTCGATCAGTCTACATTTCCAGAGCATTTGCTAAAATATTCCTGTAAATGCTGAGTGTGGGAAAATGTTCTTTTGGTGGCCCCCAAAGAACCACATCGGGTATTTGCTCCCTTTGAATCTGGGCTGGGCTGGGGTTTGCTTTAACGAACCAAGTGTGGCGGAAGTGATACTAGGCCAATTCTGGATCTCCGTCTTCCAAAGGCAGTGTGTGCTTTTCTGCTCTGGTGGAAGCTAGCTGCCAGGTAAAAAAAAATCCAACTACCCTGAGATGATCGTGCCCAAGCTAACCATGTGACGAGGCCACAAGGAGGAGAATCAACACCCCTCACAACAGTGACAGCCAAGGCCCCAGCTGTGGCCCCAGTTGAGCCACTCCACCCACCCCTTCCTTGCTGCTCAAGCTACCCAAGTCGACACCACGTGGAGAAAGACAAGCTCTCCTCACCGAAAGTCAACCAAATGGCAACATCCGGAGCAAATAATGAAATAGTGGTTGTTTCAAGCCCCTAAATTTCACGTATATTGTTTTGCAGCAACAGGTAACAGAAACACAGAGCTTTCTGGTACATCTGAAATATACAGAATGGGAGAGAAAGATGCATGTTGAGGGTTGGGAAAGGATTGGCCAGTGGAGCTGGGTCAGTTGGTTAGCCTTGGGTGGGGAGGGGAGGGATCACGTTAGATCCTTCACTTCAACTAATATTTGCACAACACTTCTGTACAATGCTGTAAGACATGTCGGTAGAACTATATTTTCATCAACTTTTGGTCTACTTTTTGGGGGTGTGGGAATGGAAAAGGAGTAGGAGCACAAATATTGCAAGTCCATTGAACAAAAGTCCGAAAGTCCAGATAAGCAAAAAAGGAGAAAAGGAAAATTATCCCCAGTCCCATCACATAGAGATAACCTCTGTTAACACTTTTGTTTATATTCTTCCAGGGGTTTTTCTATGCATGCTAATAAGCATAAAAAATGGGCTCATGTTGTATAATTGTTGTAACCTATTTTGTTTTACTTGACACCATATCATGAACATCTTTGCATGTCTATCAATAATGCATGCATTATGGATGCATAATATTATACCAAATGAATGTTCCATAATTTGTTCAACAAATTCCTTATTGCTGGACCTTCAGGCTGGTTTCAATTTTTTAACTCCACAGTGAATGCTTCAGTGAATATCTTTGTATCTAAATGTTCATGCACATATATAATTATTTCCTTAGAATAAATTCCCAAAAGTGGAATTGAAATAAGTTTGCATCTAGTGAAGGCTTTTCTATATAAAATCTCAAATTACTGTTAAAAAAGAGACTAAAAGCGATCACCTTCCCCAGCAGAAGAAGAGAAAAACTTTCTGTGCTTACACGTTCTCCCTAACCGTAGGTATATATTACTTTTTTTGGTTTTTAAAGAAGGTGCTACTTTTTGGAAATTGTTAAGAGCGTTTGATTAAGGTACATACATGTTTCAACTCCAAACAACCAAACACCAAGTTGGACAGGTCAGGGGAAGGGTGCAGCTAGTAAATATTTTAGGCTTTGTTGTCCAAGAGACACAATAGAGAATATCATGTAGGTACTTCCATAACCACGTAAAAACGTAAAAACCATTCTTAGTTGATGGCTGTACAAAAGCAGGCAGTGGCTGATTTGGCCCAGAGGCCATGGCCTGCTGACCGCTGCTCTAAACTTGCTCCCCCAGCTTGAGACACTTCACTGGACACCATTTATTTCTAGAAGTCAGGGTGGCAAGTCCACATTGGGTAGCTCTCAGGGTGGAACTTTCCACAAAAGTCCCCTGTGGCAGAATTTACTAGAATCCTAGGTTGCCGTCATTTTGTGGACTTTATTTTGCATGGCCTGTTAAGAAAACCCCAGCCAGGGCCTTGGGTGTATGGGTGGGCTGTGTGCAGAAATGTTCAGAGTTACAAAGCATCTGGCTACCAGGGAACCTGTGCTTGATAACTCGCTGTTATGAGACGGGGGCTCGTTCTCACCATAAAGTATTGTGTATTTGCAATAGGAAGGTTGGTTTTTTTCTTATCATAGAAGTATTACATACTTACAAAAAAGTATAAAAAAAGTGTTAATACACCCACCCTGGTAAGATAACCTCTATTAACATTTTGATTAATTTCCTTCTTGGGTGTGTGTATGTGTGCGTGAGAGAGAGACAGGAGGGAGAGAGAGAGAGAGAGAACAAGAAAGAGAGAGAGAGAATGGAAGAAAAGGAGCCAGAGATAAACTCCAAAACAGGAACCAAATTTGTATATAGATAGTATTGCATAGTGTTACTCACTGATCACTAGTTACAATTATCACCAGTTAGTTGAAACCCCATCACAAAGAAGTGCCTTTTTCAAGTGAGTTCCCAGCTAATGGACATTTGGGCCTTTACTAAGTTTCCAGGGTTATAAATAATGCTACAGGAAATACCTTTCAATGTAAGTCTTCGTCCATGTCTTTATATCTTTATCATTTCCTTAGAACAGATTCCAAAAGTGGGAGTTGCTGTTCCGAGAGTAGGAGTTTACTAGTATCTTTTATACTTGTTTCTACTTTGTCTTGCTCTTCCAGAAAGTTTGTGCTAATTTATGGCAGTATACTAGCGTGATCGTAATCACATCCTCAGGATAACATCATTTTCAAAATACTTGCGAATTTTGGTAGGTGAAATGATATTTTATTATTGTGTTAAATAAAATTTATTTAGGTTTTAGCTGTTTTTACTGTTTTCATATGTATTTTATCCATTTCTATGTCTTTCGTGAAATACTTATTCAGATTCCTTATTCATTTGGCTATTTTTCTGTACTTTCTGATTATTTTGTAAGAATTCTTTAAATATTAGTAATATTAACCCTATTGTATATGTACCTATCGTGAATGTTGCAAACATTTTGTAATGTGCTTTTTAATTGTGCTTAGGATGTCTTTCTGGCATGGGGAGGTTTTGTATTTTTATGTACTCATATCTAGCAAGCTTTTTCTTTGGACTCCTTCTCTGGCTTTTATGTTTGGGAAGTTCATCTGTGGGATCATCCCCTAACCCGTAGCACCTTTGAAGTTTCTTTTTTAATGGTTTTAGGTTTTATATTTAATTCTTTAAGCCATCTGGAATTAATTTTGGTCTAGGTTGAAGTGAAGGATCTAACTTTATCCCCCCAACTCCTCCAAAGCCGACCATCTGATCTGGCTCTATTGACTAATCCCTTCCAAACTCCTGATGTGCACGGCTTTCTCTCACTCTGCAGGATTGGAATGGGGAAGGCAGACAGGGAGGCAGGGAGGAGGAGGAGGAAAGGGGAAGATTCTCCCGGCAGTAGGTGCTGCAGAGACTTTTGTCCCCAAACATGCGATTTCCGCATGTGACCCCCACTGATGCACTGAAAATCTCCAGGCACACTGTGGACCCCAGAACTGCGATCCTGAGTGGGCACAGAGCAATTGGCCAAGGGGGTTTCTGGCCCCAACTCTGAGGCCTCGGACACACTCAAGCTTAACTTGAGTTATCAACCTGGGCTGGGGGGAGGTGGCAAGGGTCTTTATCCCTCAGGCATTCACGTGGGTTCCGGCACACTTTGTTGTGTTTTTGCTCCAGCCCTCTCTCTCATATGTGTGTCAAAAGATGCCCATTGCCCAGGAATTCTCAGAGATATGTGTCTCATCACCTGTCTTCTGGAGACCAGACCCTTGGCTGCCACACTGGCTGACTGTGAGGTCCTCTTGCTAGTTTCCACTCCACCAAGTCATTCATTTAAATATTAATATTTGCTATGTGGACCATGTGAGATCTCAACCAGGACACTTCCCTGCCCTCTAGGAACTCACAGTCTAAAATTGCTTGTGGCCAACAGATGTTTTACTTCTGCTCTAGGCCAGAGGATGACCTGCAAGGGGCTCTCTGCTTGGGACTGTAACCCTCAGCCCACCTGCTAAACCTACAAATGCTTACTCAACCAGCATTTCCTAAGTGCCTGTGAAGTACCTAGGCATCAGATATTGGGGAGAAAGGAGTACAGACACTTTATAAATACATGTACTTATATACATGATTATAACTGTACTGGTTTCTATTTTGTGTATAGGTAAACAAAACAAAGTACAAAATCTTTCCTGGCTAGGTTTCTAATCACGTTGCTGGGTGCAGTCAGCACCTGCTCATGATCCCTCCAAAATATGGCAGTCTTGGGAGTCAACCCGAGGCAACCTGCTCTCCCAGGCTCATGGTTCTGCACTATGATTGACCAAAGAAAGACTTTTGCAGGCAGTCTTCCTGCAAGAATATCCAAAGAAAGTCCCAGTGTTTCTCTTTCCTGGAGGTATGTCTGTATTGTCAAGGACACGTGGAACATGGTTTGCAGTCTTTTCCTCCTGCCCCTAACATGTGGGCAGAGAGAAACAGACACAAGATATTTTTAATAGCATGTCTTTTCACTGGGTGCGGATCCCATTGGTTCAAGGAATATCAATTTGCCTACCTCCCTGCTTCTCTTCCCCTCCTGATTTGCTTAGGTAAGCTCAGCCCTGAGAACCACATAAAAGAAATAATATTAACAATAATAACACCGTGACAGCAGCTGCCATTCAGTTTCCCAGGTACCGGGCCCTGTGCTGGGTGCATGGTGGGTCATCTCAGCCACCTTCCCAACAGCTGACTGAGGCAGGAACTTCCTTCGTCATACCCATGTCACAGACAGGCAACTGAGGATCAGGGAAATCAAGAAACTGGCACAAAGTTGCATAGCTCACAATAGGTACAGCTGGGGCTCAAACCAGGCTTTCTGGCTCCAGAGTCCCCATTCCTAACTATTGGAGCTGTCCTGCCTCTAAGGGTGAAGCTTAGTTTACAGGGTTCTTACAGAGTGTCTAGCTTGACACCTATTAAGTACCCCCAAATTTAATAGTGGTAGTTTTTCTTGCTGGAATTTCTTGCTTACAATACAGCTGTCCCTGGGCTGTGTCCTAATGGGGTCCTGGTGCCTCCTTCTAGCAGTTGGAGCCACTCGATGTCCACATGCGGGGCAGCCCCCATTTTCACGAGCAATGCTGAGCAGAGAGCAGTGGATAATTCAGCTCCCCTGGATGGATGGAGACCCTATTTCTTTGACTTAATCAATTTTTGACAAGGACTCTATTCTGCCTCTTCCTACTTGCCTCCATCCTTCCAACCGGGATCCACCTCGGCCCCATTTCTCAACTTTCCACCTTTCCCAGACATGGGGCCACACTCTCGCCAGCGGGGACTGAGGTGCTGCTTCCTGTGGACATGGCTGCCTGCTGTGGGTTCTTCTGGGGATCACCTGTGTGACTGGGCCTGGCTCTGGCTGGAAGCATCCCCTGCCTAGAGGCTGCCATAAACCAGAGCTGAGAGGCCATCAAGCATCTGGGACAATTGGGAATCTAAATGCCCACTGGGGCCACTGTAATTTTGGCAGAGAGGGAAGAATTTTAGTAAAAACCCAAAGGGAGAGAAACCAGGGCCAGAGAGGGGTGTTGGGGAGCAGCGGGTGGCGGAAGGCACTTGGAGGTGGGTGTTCCTACAGCGGATGGGAGGGACCTGCAGCCGCAGGTGGCTCTCCTGCGGCCTTGGGCAGGGCCAGGAGGGGGCCGCCTCCATGCTCTGTATCCTTGTTGGGTGCTGCACCCATCTTCTTGGTTCCCACTGGGTTGCCAGGAGACATCCTGCCACAGACCAGCTCTACGGGGAAGGCCGGTTAGGGCCAGGGCGTGACTCTCTCCTGCTCACAACTGGTTGTGCCCAGCAGGCTCAGCACAGGTCCCCAGCATCGGGGATCAGGAGCTTGCTGGGTATTTCTGTGCATCGTGAGTGGTGCTTTAAGTAACAGGGCCCTATCCTATGAGCAGGCAAGTTCAATTTAGTTGGGTGTTGACACAGTGTGGTTAAGTAACACTTGCAAACAGAATCTCCAGGAACACTTGTTAAAATGCAAATTTCTGGGTCTGCCCTGAGTACCCTCCAAGCCTGGTGAAATCTACGGCTCTGTACCAAGTACTGCTTTATGCACTTTATGTGTGTTAACTCACTTAGACCTCACGACCCTGTAAGATGAGTGCTAGTTTGTTCCCATTTTACAGATGAGGAAACTGGCACTGGGAGAGTTGGGACCCTCGCCCTGGGCACACAACTAATAACTGGCAGAGCTGGGATCTGAACCCAGGATGAGCTATTGCAGAACCTCGGAATAGAGTGGACTGTCTCAGACGGAGAAGCCTGTGCATTCTTAGGAATAGCTTTTCAACCTAGTGGGCTAATTAGTGCTCAATTACAAGCCAGGAGCTTAAAGAAAATACTGTTTATCTGTAAAATTCACATCACAGTGGTTCTTGGCTGATGGGCCACCTTGCTGCCCTGTAAATGAGGTAACGATATACTACCATCTTCCCAAACTAATACGGTTTTTAACCTGTTGGGGAGTCAGTGACCCCTCTGAAAATCGGATGAAAGTATTGATTCTGGCCTCATAACAAAACAGACCTACACACATTTTATATGTAAGAGCAGGGATTCCCAGGAAATCTATGGATACCGTGTTAAGAACCCCAACCCGCATGAATGCATTAATCTTCCCAAAACCAAGCTTTCCCCTCCCCTCTTCCCCCTGTCTCTTAAAATTCTCAGTAGGAAGGAAAGCACACCTAGCAAAATTATTCGATTGGAATGAAAGTAATTAAGACACAACTTTACTTTTCTTTGGTACTTACAAACATCCATCTTAATTAAGGAGCTTCCTATGAGGCCAGAGCTCAGGGTTGCCAGGAGGCAGGATAAGACTGAAAACCCTTTGAGATTATGAGAGGTCATTGCTTACTGAACTCAAGATTCTCATTACTGGAGTGACCCTCAGCCTTGGGTAGCTTAAAAAAGATTCTCTCTGGCAGCAGATGTGGGTTTTTGTTTTTTCTTTGAAGCCACCTTTTGCCATAAGCTGTAGAGTTACCTTACCATGTGTTATTCAACAAACGTCCTTTCCCTAAAATTCTACCTTGGGTAAATAGTTAACCAATATCCTGGGATTTTCAGTTTCACATGTCAATTTGGCTGGGCTATATACGACCCAGATATTTAATCAAACACTAATCTAGGTGCTGCTGTGGAAGTATTTTGTGGATGTGGCTAACTTCTACAATCAGTAGAAGACTTTTTATAAAGGAAATTACCCTCGCCATGTGGCTGGCCATCTTCCAATCAGTCGAAGGCCTTATGAACAAAGACGGAGCTTTCCCAGAGAAGAAGAAATTCTGCCGAAAGACTGGAGCATCAAACTCTCGCGTGAGTTTCCAGCCTGCCAGCCTGACCTACAGACGTTGTAATTGACAGTCTCCACAATGGCATAAACCTAGTCCTTAAAATAAATCTCTTTAGATAGACCGTAGACAGATATTTCTATTTGTCTATATGTCTCTACCTCTATCTAGCCTCTATCTGTATGTCTCTGTGGTTGGTTCTGTTTCTCTGAAGAGTCTTGGCTGATACACTTCCCGAAGAGTCCCACCATCTACGTAGACGGCAGCTGATCCGTAATAAATGAAAGAGCTGTATGTTATCAAATGTCACCTGCTTATCCACACCCCATGCTCAGAGCTCGTGGACCCTGGGAGGAGACGTGAAGTCAGAATGAGCTGGGAGGCCGGTGGTCAGCTGGGTCCTGCTCAGCACTGCTGTTTATTGGTGTCACTGTGGGGGAAGGACGGGAGGTGTGGGGGAGGGAGAGTTGGCTAAAAATGCAGCTTCTCAGAGTTCCATCTTCCAAAGTTCTGAACTTTTGGGTCTGGGCCCAGAACTCTGCATTTTAACAATCCCACAGAGCAATTCTGCTGCAAGGTGGCCTTTGGGAAATATACTTCCAGGAAGGCCTCTGAGCCTCAGGATCAGACCCAAGTCAATTCTCATTCCCAGGACTTTCCCATCAGGTCCCACAAGTCCCCAAGTGGGAGCAGAAGGTCCAGTTTTTACTCTCTGGGTCTCTTAACAAGTTTAGTGTCCTGGCCTGGCTGTGCCTGTTTGGTGTCCAAACACTTAAAGCCAGGGAAGGCATGTGCTAGCTTTACAGCTCCCGTGGATAACTCCAGCTAAGCTTATGGGCTCTGTGTAGGGTTCAAATCCCAGCTTGGTCTTTTATTGAGTCTTCTTACAACTGCAGGTCACACTATTTCTTTCCTCCCGCAATTGTGGTACCATCTTCTGACATGACAATTACCAACCCAATAGCAGATTTGATTTCACTTCCTCCTACAATTCCAAATTTAAACAGTAAACAATTGATGTCTTGGTTTTAATACCCTGGTGGCCTCACAGTCTGATACAGATCTGCAGCCTCATGTAACAGTACAAATCCCACCAGGTAAGTAGGACAGGAAGGAACCCAAGACTCACCCAAGCCACCGGCCCTACAACAACCACTGGCTTCAGGCCTACCTTCCCTCCTGAGTGGCTTCCCTGGGTGCATACAGAGTAGCCTTGTCCCTCCTCCAACACAGGGAGTTGGCCCAGCCCTGCCCAACCTCAGGGGTGTGTTCCCATTAGACGGTGTGAACATTGCTCGCCTGTGTTTGAGGATGAAGAATGAGGCTGACCTAACATTTGACTAGAGCTTTATCCAGTCTTTAGGAAGGTTACCAGGGGCAGAGCAAGGAGGACAGCAGGGTGGTTGTGGTCATGACATTCGAAGATAAGGAAGCAGAGCCCTCTGTGTGCCATGTTTGTTCAGTTGACGGAGACCCCCCCCCCCCCAACGTAGCGTTCCCGCAATGCGATCTGCCTTACCTTCCATCACCTGCCTCCCTGCCCCCGTCTCTTACCTCTGTCTCTCCTAGACGTGGACCTGGAAGACATCTGAAAAAACAGTGCTGGGCTGTCCTGGCTGGTGCCAGAGACCTCGCAGAGTCTGTTTAATTTCTGAGTTCTGATTTTATCTTGTTTATAAAATCCATATGGAGAGAGAAGGAAAAGGAGAGTATGGGGAGGGTGGACATCACTTCAGGCTGCTACAAGGGTGGGTTTGTTCCTGGCAGATGTGGCATCTCTTCTGGGTCTGGGACTTGGCTTTTCAGATGCCATTGCTCACAGCATCTCCTCAGGTGAGCTCAGCTGCTTATTTGAGCATTTAGCAGGAGAGGAAATTAAAATTCAGACTTAAACTCCAGTATTGAGATTGCCACTGACTTGATCATCTGAGCTTGTCCTCACCCATCAACCAAATAGAGCATGGCTATATCTATTAATAATATGGACTAGGGCTCTGAAGACCTGATCCAGGTCTCTGCCACCTGCTGTCTGTGTGACCTTGAGTGAGCTCAAGGTCAACCTCTCTAAGTCTGTTCTCTCATCTGAAAGGGAGAGGTGAGGCCTCAAGGAAGGTTTGTGAGTGCCTGGCACACAATGAGAGCTCAAAAGATATTAGCTATTTGGACTTATCTGCGTCTCTGAACAAATGACTTCATCTTGTAAGTGTCATATTTTCTTCCCTGGCATTGGCTTCCCTACTTTATAGGGTTGTTGGGGAATTAATTGCAACAAGGTCTGTGAACACATCTTGCAAATGTGATTCAATCTCCACACTAAGGATCATTATAATTACCTGCCAAACCCACATCTTGCTTTTGTTCATCTTTGCCTCTCCATCTGGAATACCCTCCAGAATTTCTCCCCATTTTCTGTTTAAAATATTTCTGCTTAAGATCTAATTAAATGTCACTCCCTCCAAGAAGCCCTCTCGAGCCTCTGCAGGCCTTGGGTTATTTCCATTACTGAATGCATGGAGCTGCAGTTACAGGTTTCCATCCTGACTCCACGATTTGAATCCAAGCTCTTCTAAGGCCAGGAGCTATGTTCTTCCACCAATCTTGGGTCTAAGGGAATTACTTTGTACAGAGGCGGGTCCCAGTGAATCAATGGCGGGGTGGATGGCTGGATGGATGGATCGATAGATGGATGGATAGATAGATGAATACGTGGTTGAATGGACGGGAAAATTTTGTAGACGGATCTCAAGAACCATCAAGAGTTGATATCCATTCTCTCAGTGTCTCTAAATGCTATGCTAAAATGATTCCCTTACCTTCAGTTGACATTTATCGGTGATTGGTACAATAAGCATAAGAGGACTGACAGACTTTTAGCAAAAGGTTAATACACTCAACTCCACACCGAAAGTGTGGTTTTGGGAGATTTCAGCCTGCATTTGGTCTTCTTCGGGGGAATCTGCCCACAGCCAGTTGGAAGTCACATGGTGTTGGTCTCACTTCTCCAACTCTTATGGAAGAACTGCCATGGCAAACCCAACCAAATATGCCACAGTCTTGGTGTTCAGAGAGAGTTTCTCAGCATCCTTTATGAATCTCTCAGGCTGTGGAAGAAAATTACTCCCTCTTGTTAAGGTGGAACATCGTGTTTAACAAAGATCACTGGGTTGGAAACCGGGACATCTGCTCTTGGCCTGATTCTGCCACTAATTTGCTCTGGGATTTGGGGCCAGCCACTTCACCTCCCTAAAACTGAGCCTCTTTGTGAGAAAAATGGGTTGGGTTTGCATGATGGCAAGGCCCCATTCAGCTGCACAAGGCATGATTTTACGTTCTGCAGGGCCAGCAGGCTCCAGGCCCTCGACTTGGCTGCACACCACTCGGAGGCCTTCTCTACCATCCTCCTCTGTCGCTCTGTCTGCCCAAGGACTTCCCACAGCGAGGAGAATGCAGCTCACGTGGGAGCTGGGTAGCACGGTGGTTACCAGCACAGAGCTTGGTTTTGTCATCTACTAGCTCTGTGGCCTTAGGCAGTTCTTTAACCCCTCTGTGCCTCAGTTTCCTCGCTGCATAACATGGGATGACAAAGGGATCCACCTGCTAGGGCAATTACAGAATGAAAGGACACAACACAGAGTGCAGAGGAAGTGCCGGGGAGATGTGAGTTATCATCGTGGCATTTATGAGCGACTCTGATGGCAGAAGCCACAGCTTCGGGCTGCTCCTCCTTTGAGATCTGCCTCTGAGCTGCCTTGACACCAGGACTCTTAGCTCCATAAGCATGTTGTGAAAGGCATGTTCAGCCTCTATGCTCTTGGTGTGTGCCTGGGCTAAGGATGAGTCACCATGGTGGCTTGAATTAAACCTCTGTCTGGATAAAGCAGGAGCCCTGTTCTAAAAGCAGGTCACGAGCAGGCTGTGGAGCAGGGGCCTTTCACTGCTTTCTGGCCTGCCCCACTGCCTTTTCCTCTATTTTTTCCCTTTGTCCTTGTGGCCCTGCGGATGCTTTTATCCGAACAGAGGGGCTCTGACCACCGACGGGGAAAAGGGAGCGCTCCTCCTGCGTGGCAATAATTCAAAACTGCATCAGAGCCAGAGCTCTGGGCCCAGGAGGGCTGCTTGAGCACGAGGGGGCTTGGAGGAGGCGGCCGCTCCCCATGGGAACATTTTGAAAATGGCCTTGTCTCCAACAAGCAACCCTTTGATGGCTGGACTCCCGTGTGCCTTTGAGCAAAGTGGTCCCTCTGCCCACAGAGGAAGGAAACGCAGTCGTCCCACTGATGGCAAGAAAAGGAGCTCTTAGTTTGCATTTCAATCTGCCAGGGCTGCCGTGACAGAGCACCACACACTGGGGGCTTAGACAGCAGGAATTACTGTCTCTGTTCAGGAGGGTGGAAGTCCCAGAGCAAGGTGGCGGCGGGTGGTTCCTGCTGAGGGCTGTCAGGGACACTCTGTGCTGGGCCCCTCCCCTTGCTTCTGGGGCTGACAGCAATCTGTGGCATTCCTTGGCTTGCAGAGACGTCACCAGGATCTCTGCCTTTGTCTTCACAATTCTGCCAGGGTGAGTGTCTGTGTCCACATTTCCCCCTTTTATAAGGACACCAGTCATATTGGAGTAGGGCCCACCTCACTCCAGAGTGACCTCATCTTAACTTAATCACAATGACCCTATTCCAAAATAAGGTCACATTCTGAGGTGCTGGGGGTCAGGACTTCAACATAAGAATTTGAGAGGCAGAGGTGGGGGCCAATTTTAACCCACAGCAGTCGGTTTTCCATAAGAGGGCAGTATTGAGTCCACTTGTGCCTGTGTCCGAAGTTCATGGGAGACAGCCACCAGGTGTTTCCTAGGTCTCTGGGTAGAAAGGAGTCTGAGGGCAAGTGTATCCATCCTCTGCTGGTTGGCTGCCTCTTAGGCACCTGCGCTGGTGACCTTCCATCCCGAGTTTGAATATCTCTACCAAGAGCAAATTTACTACTACCGTTCCCCTCTTTGGGCAGCTCTTTAACGGACTGAAATCCTTCATAGCAGCTCCATCCAGAGCGTCATTGTTTCCTTCCATTCTACTCTGGTAGGCGAAGGTCCTTCTCCACACGCTTGCGGGGTTGGCTCCCGGCCACCGTAAACCCGCTAAAGAATGAGGAGTGGGCAGGAAGGGGTCAGGGTCACAGGTAGGGAGAGGAGAGGAAGGTGAGGTCTCCTGTTTTCCCCCGACCCTGATTTCTCCCAGAATGAGCCTCCTCGCCCAGGTCACCATGTCCACCATGCTTTGTCCTGTGTCTCCACACGCTCCAAGCTCGGGGACCCTCACAATAAAGCCCCCTCCATCCTTCCCATCCTCCCCTACCCCACTCCACAGGGCAACTTCCTCCCAACAGCTGCCCCCAGTGAGGCAAGCCCTGAATGGCCTTCTGTGGAACACTTTTTCTCACTTGAGGTCTCTACAGCAGGACAGAGTTGGGCAAAAAAAAAAAAAAAAAAAAAAAAAACTCTCTCAGAGTAGCTGAGAAGACAAGCAGCAAAAAAAAAAAAAAAGTAAGAAAAAAAAGTCAATATTAGCTTTGCAGCCATCTTATTACACTAAATTTGTTTTAAACTAAGATATTAGTTTACGAAGTCCCTCCAGAAATGACATACTATTTATCCTTCTATGGAAGGCAAGAAGTTTGAAAGGTTTTCCTTTTTAAAAAAAGCAAGGATAAAAGGATAATCTAATGTGCCAGAATAAAAAGTAAAACAAAATTTTTTTCCTAGAAAAACAAGATATCCATCTATTTATAGTGTATAGCTAATGGATATTTAAAAAAAAATCTTTCCAGGAAATTAATGACGACGTCAAGAGCCAGCCGTTTGCCTGAGAGCTGGGCCGGTTCTGTGGGGGAGGCAGGGTGGCTCTCACGCCTTAGCTTGCAGAGGGCCGAGCCGGCGGCAGGGACCACCAAAGCCACCCCACCAACCCATTTTTCCGATGAAGAGACTGTGGTCTAAGGGGTAACTGACATTTATTGAGAGAGAGCCTCCTACCTTCCAGGCCTTGTATGTGAATTAACTCATTTGGTTCTGTAACAGCTCTGCACAGAGGTTTTAGTGGCCCCACTTTTTTTTTTTTTTTTTTTTTTTGAGACAGTCTCACTCTGTTGCCCAGGCTAGAGTGCTGTGGCGTCAGCCTAGCTCACAACAACCTCAAACTCCTGGGCTCAAGCGATCCTCCTGCCTCAGCCTCCCAAGTAGCTGGGACTACAGGCATGCGCCACCATGCCCGGCTAATTTTTTCTTTATATGTTTTTAGTTGTCCAAATAATTTCTTTCTATTTTTAGTAGAGACGGGGGTCTCGCTCTTGCTCAGGCTGGTCTCGAACTCCTGACCTTGAGCTATCCTCCCGCCTCGGCCTCCCAGAGTGCTAGGATTACAGGCGTGAGCCACCGCGCCCGGCCTGTGGTCCCACTTTAGAGAGGCGGAAGCTGAGATTCTGGGAACAGCTCAGGTGCTGTGAGTGGCCTTGCCCGGCCTCTCTCCGGTTCCGGGCTCCGTGCTCCAGGCGGCTTGAGCTAAACCCGCCTCCCTTCTGGAAGGCCTTAGGGTGACCCCCGTGCGGGAGATACGGGAGGGGGCAAAGAAGGGCAGATACGCGGGCTGGGGTCAGCCTCGGGGGCGCCCTGACTGCGCGGCCTGTAATCACCGGCCACCAAGAGAGAGGCTTGGGGATGATCCTCATAAAACCTTCCCAAGGGGCTGGCGAGGCCCCAGGGACACGTCGGGTCTCATAGTCCAAAGAGGCGTGAGGGTCCTGCTGGATCTCCAGGTCCTCAGCTCTGGCGTGTGTGGCCTGCTCCCTTCGTCGATCCGTGTCACCCTGTCTGGGAAGCTCTCATCTCCCCAGGGCGGACGGTCACTCCCAAAGGGCTGCGTCCAGTCGTCGTCTTCCCTCCCCACCGTGGGCTCCTGTGGGCAGGAGCACCTTCTCCAGGTGCTGAGGATCCCCCCACCCCCGTCCACCTCCATAAGGCAGCGAAGGAGGCGGAGGACGGCCTGAAGTCCCAAGGTGAAAGGAGGCTCCGGGGCAGAGCACAGACTGGCTGCAGGACTCGTCCCTTGCAGCCATGAGGCCCATGGTGTGCAGGTGGCACAGCCAGGGGCCCGGGCCGCGCACACTGGCGTTCCTCGCAGCTTCGCCTCTCTAAGTCGCTCCTCTTTAACAGCGGGCAGCAGTCCCCAGGCACCTGCAGGGCAGCTGGGAAAGCCAAGGGACAGACGCCTGAGGATCAAATGAGTTATGGAATCTCTGACGTTCTAACAAGTACACGGGGCGTCCACAGCGCCTGAGAATTCTGAGAACGGATCAGGGCGCTGGAGCCTACTGCTCTATTTTTCTTTTAATTAAATAATTAATTTGTACTCTGCCTTGTTCTAGAAATTACTAATGCTAGGGGGCTAAAAATTCCCATTGAACGTCTTTTCTTCATTACCAAAGTAATTCCTTTTCATGGGAGAAAATTTAGAGAATATAGATTTTCTTTTTTTTTCCTTAAACCAACTCATCCCATCCCCTGCACAGCTAAACATCGTGCACATTCTGGTGTTTACTCCTGTAGGCTTCCCTTCTGTGCATAAATACGTGTTAAAATATTTACTTAACAAATACAGCATCTTACTTCATTCTCGCTTTATTCTTTACCTGATTAAATGGTAAATAACTTACAATATCAATCAATATAAATATAAATTTGCAATTGTAGTTTTAGTAGCTCCTGGTATTCTAACTGGGCCACACATTTTAAACAAATCATTTATTGTTTCATGCACTGGGTTTTTCTAATTTTTCATTAAAGTAAATAGTAGATTGGACATCCTTATATAGAGTGTGGCTTGAGACCTGAAGGTAACAGTGACAATGTCATCATTTCTAAGGCTTCCCATTCATTCCCTTATCTAATTCAAATTTAGAAAGAAAAACAATAGTAAGCCATAAAGTTCAACAAAATTCTAGTTTGTCTAGGAGGACTACTCCCATCCTTCTTTGAAATATTGGAAATATTCTTTTAAAAAATTGGTTCCCTTACTTTACAGATGCCTAAACCTACGCTCCATCCTACCTCTTTATGCTTTTATGCCTTTATTTCTTAGAATGCCACCCACGAAAGGAGACGGCTGAGTCCTTGGCGACATGCATCTTTGTAAGATGTTAAGACAAATGCCAAATTGTCTTCCAGAAATGACGTATACGTTTATGTTTCTTGGAGGGGAATTGATCTCTCCTTCCCATCTTGCCAATCTGTTGGGTAAAAAGTGTATCCTCTGCGTTTCATATGCATTTTGTTGACTAATGAGATTGAACACTTTTTCCCATGTATTAATTGGCTATTTGTACTTGCTGTAAGAAGAGTTGGTTTTTATTCCATCTCATTTATTTCATACAGGATTATCTGTCTTTTTCTTATTGTCTGTCAGATTTCTTTGTATTTTAAGGATATTAAACCCCATGTTTTTAATATGTGTCACAGCTATTTTCCTAGATGTAATTTACCCTTCATTTTTTTTAAATTTATGAGTAAAATATTTTTTATAATCCTATTTCCCAATATATTATTTATTGATTTTTTTCTTTGGTGCTATGCTGAAAAATTTTTTTCGTCCTACAAGTTTATATAACATTTTACCTCTTTTTCCTTCTGACACTTCTATGTTTTTAAAAAATATATAAACCAACATGCAAGTTATTACCAGGATGTTATGAGGAGGGAATCTGGCTTTATTTTTTGCAAATAGCCAGTTACTCCAAAATTGTGTGCTAAGTAGTTCATTAATCCCCACTTAATTAGAACACCATCTTTAGCATATCCTAATTATGTATATGTGATTAGAGATGTATCTATACTTTTTATTCGGTTCCTTATCTATTTGTACCTAAGAGAGTATCATTCTGTTTATATATTTGCTCTTTTAAACATGTGTTTTAATATCTGGTAAAACAAATGCCTCTCTTTTCCTTCTTTTTGTGAAAACTGACCAGATTCACACATTCTGCCAAATCAACTTTAAAATAATTGTCAAGTTCCAAAACTAATTTATTGGGCTAGAAACTGAAATTATAATGAATACATACAGTTAGTTTGGGATGAATAAACATGTTTACAATGTCAGACTTTCCCAGCTCTATTCTTTCCATTTTATGAAGTGAGGTTTTAAAAACGGTTACTCAGTAAAGTTTGTAGATTTCTAGTTCTAGATCCTGTGCACTTTTTTCC
Organism: Lepilemur ruficaudatus; assembly: GCA_963574885.1. Taxonomy (NCBI): domain Eukaryota; kingdom Metazoa; phylum Chordata; class Mammalia; order Primates; family Lepilemuridae; genus Lepilemur; species Lepilemur ruficaudatus. The sequence goes on from CAUYRT010060500.1 coordinate 30,035, forward strand.
CCTCAGTATTTTATATTCTTGTGGGCAGGATCTTTTTTTTTCTTCATGTTTTCTTAACAACCACACAAATTTTGCTAGTCTATTGTATTTCTCCTTTGTGAGGTCAAGGGCTCTGGGTGTGTAGGTCATGTAAGATCAGCTTTTTTCCCTTTAATGTCAAAGCTAAGAGTTCTGGTGGGAAGTTTTTTATAGACTCAAATTTGTCAGAAGCTTCTGGGAATTTGGAGAAAACTCTCTCAGCATCTCTCAATACCCCTAGATTGTGATAAAACAAAAAACAGCCATCGCGAACATCCTGTACTCATGACCCTGTGTAGGCAGTTGGTATTCACTTTTTCTCTTTGGCTCCTCCTTAAAGGAAGACAGAAAACCTGACCTCACTCTAGTATGTTCAGATTGGAAAGCTCTTTGATGGTCTATTTCCCACTTCTGTGCATGCATCTTGGCTAGCACAATGGTCACAGTGTTAGGACTGATAAAATAAATACCTGATTTGGACCTCCTGGAGACCAGACTGTCTTCAGTGGTTCTCGTCCCTGGCTAAATATCGGAATCATCTGGGGAGTTTTAAACACTACCGATGCCTAATCCGTAGCCTTGGAGATGCTGGTTCAACCTGCCTGAAATTGGGCATCAGTATATTTTAATCCCCACCCTCCACTTTCCTGGAAGGTGATTGTAATTACAGTTAGGGATTTCAATTAAGCCCAATTTAATCATTGAATTCTTATTTATAAGAAATATTACCTAATCTTTTAATTATTTGCTTAATATAGTTTGACAATGTATTTTTCCATTGCATTTCTGGCTGTGTCTTAGTCAGCTTGAGCTGCTATAACAAAATATAACAGAGTAGGTGGCTAACACAACGGACATCCATTTCTCACAGTTCTGGAGGCTGGAAGTTGGGATTAGGCTTTCGTGAGGGCTCTCTTCCTGCCTTGCCTTCTTGCTGTGTCCGAGAGAAAGAGAAAGCTCTGGTCTCGCCTTTTTTTATAAGGATACTAATCCCATTTTGAGAGCCCCACCCTCCTGACCTCATCTAAATTAAATTACTTCCTAAATGCCCCACTTGCAAATATAGTCACATCAGGGGTTAGAGCTTCAATGTATGAATTTGGGGGGAAAATAAGCATTCAGTCTATAATAGGCTGTTCAATATTGATTTAAAATGTGATTTTACTATATTTTCCAGGGAGAGAATAGATGATTTGGTCTTTCTTTTAGCGTATTCTTTTTCAAATTTCTTTTTTAAACTTTTTAATATAGAATAGTTTTATATTTGCAAAAAAGTTGTATAGATAGTAGAGTTTCTGTATACTCCAGTTTCCTCTGTGGTACATTTGTTATAGCTAGTGAGCCAGTATTGATAAATCATGATTAACTAAACTTCATACTTTAATTGAATTTCCTTAGATGTTTTTTAATCTCCTTTTTCTGTTCCAGGATTTCTTCCGGGATAATATGTTATATTTAGTCATCCTGTGTCCTTACCCCCTTCTAGGCTGTGACAGTTTCTCAGAATTTCCTTGATTTTGATGACCTTGACCTCTACTTTTCTTGGCAAATACTGGTTAAGTGTTTTGTGGACTGTCCCTTCATTTGGGTTTGTCTGATGTTTTTCTCATTGTTAGGCTGGAATTATGGGCTGGGGGAGGAAAACCACAGAGGTGAAGTTCCATTTTCATCCCGTCATATCAAGGGTCATCACTGATGGTGTTGACCTTCATCATCTAATGAGAACCGAATTTGTTTTATATTATTTATAATTTAGAAAAGTGTCTGTCAACTTCATACCCTCTCTTGGCAATGTCACACAAAGTTGTAGGGTTGTTGCTAAATTTGGGACAACCTCTATCATGTTTCGTTTGTGATCTGAAGATCTAAGATTTCCCATAGACTAGCTTCTAGCTCCATGCATTTTGGATCTTGTTTCTCCTCCACTGCCTGTGTAATTACAGGGCCTGGTACTCAGGACGTATTCAGATTGCCATGCAATTTCTGTCCCAGCACCTTCATGTCACAAGGTTTGGTAAATTAGCAGTAGAAATGTTCCTGACAGCCATTCCGCCCCCATGGTGGCTAGCAAAGACCATGGAAGCAATTAGGAACCATGTAAATATGTCACACTGAACCCAAACTATTAATAAATGTATCCTAACTCAGCTTCCCTATAGCTTGTTTCCCAAAAGGCTGCAGCCACTCCAAAAGCACGTGGCACAAAAGAAAGTGTGACGAATGGTAAGTTAGAGTGGAAGGAGACAACTGTCAGTCTTAGCCGATTGCAGTTCAAATATCTTGCTTTTGCAGCTTGTATAAAAACGTGAACATGTTGCTGGAACACTCTCCCAGTCCTTGGGAGAGACTTGTGATATTGAAGCACCCTGAAGTTTAAGAGTCATTGCATTCGCTATCAATCAGGCTCTGCAAATGCCTTAGGGTGCACCTCAGACCCCCTCAGCCCTGGACCCAAGATGCTGCAGCTTGAACCACTAGCGCCACTGTCTCTGGAAATGACATGTAGCTGCTGTTGTGCTAGAAAAGATTCTTCCCTGTGCTTGCTTCCACATGTCACCACCTTTCAATTCAAAGTCTGGGGAGGGTGGTTTTGATTGGCTGAGCCTGGATGATATGCCTTTGCCCTTGCTGCGGGGAAAGCTGGGAATGTATCTGGTAATTTGAGCTTGTAGAGTGAAGACAAGTTCTGCCTTCTACTGTGGCAGCCCTCAAGCCAAAGAAGGTTTATTGTTTGTAGTTGCATTAAAAAAAAATAAAACACACCATGAAATGATACAAAAGGAAGCAATAAAAGTGGTTACCTGTGGGAACGGATGATGGGAGGAGGTTAGGAGCCAGATTTTTTTTTTTTTTTTTTTTTGAGACAGAGTCTCACTCTGTTGCCCCGGCCGTGGCGTCAGCCTAGCTCACAGCAACCTCAAACTCCTGGGCTCAAGCGATCCTTCTGCTTCAGCCTCCCAAGTAGCTGGGACTACAGGAATGCGCCACCATGCCCGGTTAATTTTTTGTATATATTTTTATTTGGCCAATTAATTTCTATTTTTAGTAGAGACGGGGTCTCGCTCTTGCTCAGGCTGGTTTCAAACTCCTGACCTTGAGCTATCTGCCCACCTCAGCCTCCCAAAGTGCTGGGATGACAGGCATGAGCCACTGCGCCCGGCCAGGAGCCAGATTTCTTCCTATCATTTCGAGTTTTAAAACATGTGTATGTATCATCTAGTCAAAAATAAGAAAAATTAAGGGTAATATAATCCTGTTACCAAATGTCACAAATCTAGGTGACTTCTTTCTTTAATCAACATTCTCAGCAAGGATCGAAAACATCACAGCACCAAGTACACTACTAAGTTTAAATCTGTGTTATTTAATGCCACCAAATCCATCAGACCGGTTTGCTTTCCTCTTTTCTTTGCCTATTTTGGCATCTTCCCAAATGATTCATTCTCACAATAGCACTTTGGAGTGGCAGTGATCAGCCTCGCTAGGGAGAGGAGAAAAGGTATGGATTTCCCACACAGTGCAATATAATATGATTTGGTTTCTTGTTGGGAGATTTCAGAACAGTTTCTCACACACAAAAGAGCTTTTTCAGAACCAAACACCACATTGGGGCCCGAGGTAAAATGAAGCCAGTGGAATGGTTCTGAAGATTTGCTCATTGCCCAGAGCTGAATCTTCAGAGCTTATGAAGTTCTAGGGGGCAGGGAGGACAATCACCACCCACAGGAGCAGGAGGGAAGATTCCATGGATTCCATCAAACACCCTCTGGTGCAATCCTTGTGCATCAGGAAGACCAAAGATTCCTCTTTGGTGGGGAAGACAAGGAAAGCGTAATATTTAAAATATTTAACAACTTGTGTGGGATGGACCTGACCCATCAGGACAGACTCCAGCCATTACCTTGGTATCAGGTGTGCTGCTCATTTCTCAGCCCTGTTCCTGGCCGCCTTCTCTTGGTCACCAGGGATTCTAGGGCTTTTCCAGAGCTCTGAAGCCCATGGGGGTCCAAGAGGAGGAAGTAGAGAGACAACTGGATTGTAACTTCTGCTTTTCTTGGCACAACTAGATGCCACCATCCCATAATCTATAGAGACCTTGGATAAAGGAGAGAATGTGCACTTTATACTTAGTGGATGTTCAATAAATGCTGTGGTCTGAATGTTTGTGTCCCCCGCAAAATTCATATGATGAAAGACTGAACTCCAAGGTGATGGTACTAGGAAATGGGACCTTTGGAAGTGATTTTTTAAAAGATTAATGTCCTTATACAAGAGACTCCAGAGAGACTTCCACCCCTTCCGCCAGGTGAGGTTGCAGCAGAAAGATGGCAGTCCAGGAAGCAGGTCCTCACCAGACACTGAATCTGCCAGAGCCTTGACCTTGTGCTTCTCAGCCTTCAGAACTGTGAGAAATAAATTTCTGTTGTTTATAAGCTACCCCATGTATGGTATTTTTGTTATAGCAGTCCAACAGACAATGAATGTGTTTTGGTTAAGGTGGAACATAACCTCCATAAGAGTAAGCTTCATGGAGCTATCCCTGGAACTTAGTCCACTACCAGGTACACAGAAGATATTCAGTAAGTATTAAATATAGGTTGATTAAATGCATATGCTGACTACAGCCTCTGCCAAAAATCTTTCTATAAGGATATTCCACCTTATTTTTGTCTTAGAGACACTCAATACTCAGTAATCTCATCCCAATTCAATATGACCTGGCCTGAGGAATGGAGGAAGGGCTTGGTTCTGGGTTGGACTCTTCTCCTCACAGGGCGGGCATGGAAGCAGACCTTGCTGTGCATGAACTTGTGA
>CAUYRT010060501.1:0-12788 GCA_963574885.1 Lepilemur ruficaudatus
TCAATGCAATCTCAAACTTCTGGGGTCACGTGATCCTCCTGCTTCAACCTCCCTCGTAGGTAGGAGTACAGGTGTGGGCCACCATGCCTGGCTAATTTTTTAAAAAAAATTTTTTGTAGAGATGGGGTCTCACTATGTTGCCCAGGCTGGTTTCAAACTCCTGGCCTCAAGCAATCTTCCCACATTGACCTCCCAAAGTGCTGGGATTACAGGCACCCTGCCTGGAAGATTTATTCTTAATTCCAATATTTTTTTTATCTCTTTCTTTGTGGTTTTCTTCAGGTGGGTCACATCTCAGTCTTCTTGTCCCTCAGTATTTTAACTTTGTTGCTATGTGAATGGATCTTAAACTATTGTCTCATCATCCACTTCCTTGTCTTCACATCTCAGGTGGTGGATTATATAACTATCAAATTAGATATCACACAAAATGGATGAAACTAAAGCAGAAACAGTTACATAGTAAAGGAGGTATCCAGTAATCCTTAAATTAAAATATAAAGATGCCAACAAGGAAAAGTATTATAGAACAAATGATGAGAACGTGGTAATGGAAGGAATTACCTTTTCAAAAGATGCACATCCAAAACACAGGGAAGAAATGGCACCTTTTCAGAAATTCAAGATTCTGAAAGAGCATTTGGGTAAGTATAAAAGGAAAGGTAAACACAAAGGAGAAATAGGATAACTATATGAGAGATACTGGGACTATTTCCTAATACAACTGAGAAAACTGGTCCAGAGGAAAAATGCATGAGTGTTAGAAAATTTATGCAGATACCTATTAAAACATGTGTCAGATAAATTCTTAAGTTGACATAAAAACAACTGTTTTTCTCTGAAATTTTAGAAAATAAAGAGGGGAAATATCTCTCTAGGCCTGAATATAACCAAAACAACTGACTGATAAGGTAATGCGACAAAAAAAACAAGAATGTGTTTGTGTTACATTGGAATTTGAAAGAGTAAAAGAGGAGAGAACACTGGCTAAAGTGAGACATGCTGCCTAGTAAAATTTCCTGCATTGATGGAAATATTCTTTATTAGCACTATCTGTTATGGCTGCCATTAGCCACATGGGACTATTGAGCACTTTCAATGTGGCTGGTGTAGCTAAAGAACCAAATTTTAATTTTATTTAATTTTGAAATCATTTTAGATTCATAAAGGAGTTGAAAAAAATCATACAGAGAGTTCCTGTAAACCTTTTCCCCAGTTTCCCCGATGATAACACCCTAAGTCACCACAGTACAATGATCAAAACCAGGAAACTGACAATGGTACTATCAACTACAGACCTCATTCAGATTTCACTAGTTTTATAAGCACTTACTCCTTCTTCTCTCCCTCCCTCCCTCCCTTCTACAATAACCACCACCATAATCAGAATATGGAACTATCCCATCACTCCTCAAAAAATCCCTCATACTATCCTCTTGTAGTCACACCCTTGCCCCAAACCCTAAGCCCTGGCAAACACTGATCTGTTCTCCACCATTATAATTTTGTCATTTAGAAAATGTTTTATGTATGAAATCATATAGTACGTAACCTTTTAAGATTAGCTTCTTTCACTTAATGCAATGTTTCTCAGATTCATTCACATTAATGCACATGAAGATGGCTGACTAGAGTCTTTAGATACCAGTTCTTCTCAGAAAGAAGAACCAAAGTCATGGGTGAATAATCGTAACTTAAATAGAATATAAAGGGGAAAGTGCTAGAGTCTAGTGGAGAACCCACAGGAAGAAACTAAGGCACAGAAAAAGGAGGAAGAGGCTGGCAGGTATTGACAAAAAACCCAAGGGACCTGGTATGTATTTTTAGCTTCCCTTACGCCTGCAGCAGACCACCGGTATCTGAATCGTCAGGGAGCTCCTCTACCCTCGTGAATCTAGACAGGACTAGGAAACCTTCAGGAAAGTTTTCCCAAAATTAAGGGATGTATGTACATAATTTTGAAGGATTGATGAGAGTGAGTTAGGCAAAATGGAAAGGAAGAATACTCCCAGCAGAGGGAAACACATATGTGAAGGTACAGAGGTGTAACATGGCACAGTGAGTCCAGAAGTACAAGTAGTTCCAGCTGGTTTCACTGGGTGGAGCGGAGTAGACAAGCAATCAAGAAGGCAGGAAACTTGAGCAGCAGGAACTATACTACAGACTAAACTAAGTAAACTAGAGATTGTGAACTTTATTCCAAACACTATGGGAAAAAGAAAGACTTTTAGGTAGCGGAGTAACATAAATGAGATTTATGTTTCAGAGAGATCATTTTAACAGCTAAGTGGAGGCTAGATAGAGAGGAACCGGATTGAAGGCATGAAAATCAGTTGTGAGGCTACTGTAATAATCATGCAATAATTAGTGAGAATCTAAATCAAGTAGGTGGTAGTAGTTAAAAAGAGGAAGGTATCAATGAGTCAGGGGGTCGGGGAAAGAATCCACAGAACAGGAAGAGGGGAACGTGAGAAGGAGGAATCTTGGGTTTCTGGCTTGAGTACTGTGAGACTAGTATTGCTACTTCCAAGATAGACTTTTTGTTTTTGTTTTATGGGGGATGGCCATAGAAAAGATAAAGAATTTTATTCTGAAAGTGTTGAAGAGGTACCTGTGGAATTTCCAAATGGTGATGACTGGATGAAATGTGAATATAAAACCTGGAGGTCAACGGAAAGATCTAGGCTGGAGATACAGCTTTGAGAAGTTACTCAGGGTGACAGCATAAAGTGAGGAGAGCTCTAGGCTGCGGACAAAGTTGGAGATCACTGACATTTCTGGGTTAAACAGAGGAATAGAATTCTTAGAAGGAACCAAAGGAGAAAGAGACAGAAAGGTAACAAGGAAACCAGGAGAAAGTAGTTTTACAGAGGCTGAAGGTGAAACTTTGAAATTGGAGGTCATCAGCATTAGATGCTGATAAGAGGTCAAGGAAAAAACAAAAATTACCCACTAGATTTGGCAACATGAAGGTCGCTGGTAACCTTAACAAGTACAATTTCAGGAAGTCAGTGTCAAATAAGTGGTACAAGTAGACTAGATTTTCTGAAAAAGGAGGGCTATTGCTGGATACGGTGGCTTATGCCTGTAATCCTAGCACTCTGGGAGGTTGAGCTGGGAGGACAGCTTGAGGTCAGCAGTTCAGGACCAGCCTGAACAAGAGTGAGATCCCATCTCTACTAAAAATAGAAGAAATTAGCCAGGCACGGTGGCACACGCCTGTAGTCCCAGCTACTTGGGAGGCTTGAGTAGGAGAATCGCTTGAGCCCAGGAGTTTGAGGTTGCTGTAAGCCAGGCTGATGCCACAGCACTCTAGCCTGGGCTACAGAGCAAGGCTCTGTCTCAAAAAAAAAAAAAAAAAAAAGGAAGGCTATAAAATGGTAGCCTGGAGTTACAAATTTTTTCCTGTTAAAGGATAGGAGATATATTTGAGCTCTGTGTATGTTGAAGAGAAAGATCCATAAGCTTCACGGAGGCAGGAGGCAGGAACTAGTAGCCAAAGCCCCAGTGAAGGGATTAATCTCAGAGGAAGGTGGCCATCTTTCCCAGTGAGACAGGAGGAAAGAAATCAATGGGATAAGTTTATATATGTAAGAAGAAGAATTTAAGGGATTTTTTTTCCCCCTTGACAGCTTCAATTTTTCACAGTGAAACTGAAGGAAGGCAAAATTATCTATTAAAGTTTGGGGGAAAGAAGAGGTATTAAGGGATTCGGCAAGAGAGTAAAAATCTGAAATAGATGCTAATGGAAATAAGGAGGAATTTGATTAGGAACAGGCAAAAGTACAGAGAGATCCTGAAACATTCAGCAGGACTGATGTAGCAGTAGGGATGGTAATGGTTGGATTGATCCAGGGCTTCTCATAAAACAGAACCATGGCAAGAGATTCAAGAGTAAAAGTGATAAGCCCTTATAGAATTATGAGGTAGTATGTTTATTGCCTAAATGATGTTGAGCAGAAAGGAGCAAAGGAGAGAAAAGTCTCTCAGCAGTTTACTAAAGATCTCACACTAGGATGACATCTGTTTGTGCAATAAGCTTTGACTCTAATCATTAAATTAGTCAACAAACAAATATTTCACTGCATATTAGTGGACACTTCACTAAATCATCTGAGATGCAGAAGGTCTATTTTTTCATCAGGCTTCTTTCAAAAGTTGACAAAGATAAAACTGCCTCTATTAACTTCAAGCAAAATAAACACAAAGACAGAAAAATTTCAAAGAAGAAAACCCTACATTTTTTCACAAAAAGCCAATACTTTATTTTTTACTTATTTTATTGCTATAGCAAATTTAGCAATAAAAGCTAGTATTTTTTAAAAAGTTTGGTTATAAATATATTTTCATTTTATGTATTCATTTTTTTTTAGAGATAAGATCTTGCTATGTTGTTGGGCTGGACCTGAACTCCTGGGCTCAAGTGACCCTCTGCCTCAGTCTCCCAAGTAGTTGGGACTACAGGCATGTACCAGTGTGCATGGCTTTATAAATATATTTTTTAAAAGCAGCGGCCTTCAAATAATAAGAACAAAGAGAAAATCTTGGTGCAAGGATCACATTAATTATTAAGCTACAGTATTTTTCAATTCTAAAATGCATTTTTTTTTTTTGGCGGTCGCCTGGCTAGCTCAGTCGGTAGAGCATGAGACTCTTAAAATGCATTTTTTTAAATCTCTATGGGCCAGGCAGAATTGTGACATGGTTGTCATTTACTGACACCTTCTAGTAAGATCAAGAAAACACCACCATAAAAACAATGTAGAATGACTTGGCAAAAAATTCCCAAAGGCCATTGCAGAACACTCTTTTAAGAAATGCTTCATCACCAAATATTCTTGATGGCATAGAGGATGATACTGTGGGAGAAAATATGAACATAGATGGTTCTAAATTGAAAAGTTATTTTTAAGAGAATCTGAATTGAAGAAATTCTAGAAATATTTTAACCAATTTCTCCTATATTTTATTTATATATGCACAAGAGTGATATATAATTTAAATATCTGTCAACATAAGTCTAATAGAGCTCTTTTGATAAGTAAAATTCTAAATAAGCACATAATAAAATAATGAGTATTTTACAATCTTAGATATGATAAAAAATATAGTAAAATTTTTCCATTAGTCTAAGTGTCTGTTATAGCCTGCTTTCTGCCCTTGATACAATAGACTTCATGGGAAATTATAATTATTCTGAATGTTTATATTTATTCCATCTCAGGTCTTGTTGCATGCTGCTTGCCCCACCCCTCAGGCCTTTTGTTGCTCCTGGTTCTTTGATCCCTACAAAAGACCAGAGTCTGTTTTCCCAATTTCTAGCTAAGTGGTTCATATGCATCTTCAGAGTTCATTCAACAAATATTTATTAAGCATTTACTATCACTTCCACTGTAAGCAGATTACAATTACCCTAACAAGTACTTTACAGTGGCTCCTGGAAAACTCCTCCATAGTAAACTGCTATATGGCAATTCCTGATGACATGGACATTTTGTGAAACAAAGGTTCAAAAGCAGAAGACAAGAAAGTTAGGAGGGAGCAGAACTGGATTTTCAAAGATGAGAGACTTACCAGGTGAAGAAAGGATTGGACTAGGCCTTGTAAGCAAAAGGAAATTCTACAAAGGCACAGAGACATGAAAAGGCTTGTGTGTTTGGAGAATTATAAGGAGTTTAGTATTGCTGAAGTTAAAAAATTAAAAAATGAAGTATGAGTTTTACAGGTCTCCTCCAAACAATAAGAACAAGAAACAGGAATGCAAACTCCATCTTTAAAAACTTAGGAGACACCTGTAACCCCAAATCACTATATACAAAGACAGAAAAGAGAAGTGGGATTGGTAAATGACTTAGCAGAATAGGGATACTGATGGCAAGCAAACCAATTCATCCTGCACAACCCCCAAAAGGCTGAGGTTTGATGGTAGCAGGTACGACAGAAAATTGGGTAGGATAGAAGATTGAACATAGAGGGACTTGTTTGAAAGTCTGCAAAGGAATAGTTAGACCTCCTTACTCACATTCCACAAACGCAGAAAATCATCCCTCTTTCACCTTGCTGAGACAGGAAGTTTATTTGCGAAGGGGAAAAAACTGAACCAGGAAAGTATCAACGCCAGGGGCAACAGACAAGAGGGTAGTAAAAGACTGAAAGTAAAGGAGGTCCATGTCAACAGAAAGCAGGCTTATTACCTCCAGCTCCTAGTTCCCACTGTGGATTAAAGAATCCTTTTCTAGAGAAATAGAAATCTCATCTAACTACATCATCACCTCACAGTGAAGCCCATCAATTGATAAATGCTGCCCATGAACACATAGCTTCCATTCAGCTTTTTAGAACCTCACTTTTATTTTAAATCAACTTTATTGATATATAATTTATATACAATAAAAATAAATGTTAACTGTATAATCCAATGAAATTTGACAAAAACAATGTAACCACTGCCTTAAAAAAGAATATTTCCATCACCCTAAAACTATACCTATGCCCTTTCCCAGTCAATTCCCCTCGCCCACAACGTCCAACAACCTCTGATCTGATTCTGCATTACTATAGATAAATTTTGCCAGTTCTAGATCTTCATATGAATATAACCATATAATATATGTACTTTTCTGTCTGGTTTCTCACTTAGCACATGATTTGAGATTTATCCATATTATTGCATGTATCATTTGTGCATTCCTTTTTACTGCTGAGTAGGTAATTCCACTGTATGAATACATAAAAATTTGCTTTATCCATCTGCCAGTTAATGAACGTTTGGGTTGTTCCTAGTTTGGGCAATTACAAATTAAAGCTACTATGAACATTCAAATAAAAGTCTTTTTGTAGATATGTGTTCATTTCTTTTGGGTAATTAGCAATGGAATTCCTGAGCCATGATAAGTATACATTTAACTTCATAAGAACCTACAAAACTGTTTTCCAAAGTGGTTCTACCATTTTACACTTATCAGTAACACTTGAGAGCTCTAGTGGCTCTACATCCTTTCAGATACTTGTCAGTTTCTTTTATTTTAGCCATCTTAGTGAGTATGAAGTGGTACCCCACTGTGGCTTTAATTTGCATTTCTCTGATGACTAATGATGTTGAGCATTTTTTCATATGCTTATTAGAAATTCATATATATCTTCTTTTGTGAAACGCCTATTCAAATGTTTTGGGATGTCTTTTATTATTGAATTCTAAGGATTCCTTATATATTTTAGATACAGATATCATCTCCTGGTCTGTGGCTTCTCCTTCCATTTTCTTAGCAGCTTTTGAAGAATAGGAGGTTTTAATCCTACTAATTAATTTTCATCAATCCAATTAATCAATTTCTCTTTTATAGTTAATACATTTATACACCATCTTAAGATCTTTGCCTTTTCTAAGGTCATGAAGATTTTTTATGGTTTTATAGTTTCGGCTTTTATGTTTAAGACTATAATCTATTTTGAATTAATTTTTACTTATGTTACGAAGTTGAGTTTGAAGATCATCCAGCACTATTTGTTCAAAGACTATTCTATCCCCACTGGATTATGTTGGAGCTTTTGTTGAAAAGCAAATAACCATATATATGGGCATAATTCTGGATTCTCTATTCTTTTGTCTACAAATATACAATACCATCCTATCTTAATTACTGTAGCTTTATAGTAAGTCTTAAAATAGTAATGTGTACCTTCCTTCCTCCCCACCCCCCAGAATTGTTTTGACTAATATAGGTTCTTTGCATTTCCACATAAATGTTGGAACCAGTTTGCCAATTTTTACATAGAAAGCCTGCTGGAATTTTGATCAGAATTTCATTTAATTTAAATTGCCATTTGGTGGCAATGGAGTGTTTTTTTTTTTTTTTGAGACAGAGTCTCACTCTGTTACCCTCAGTAGAGTGCAGTGGCTTCATGGTAGCTCACTGCAGCCTCAAACTCCTGGGCTCAAGCAATCCTCCTGCCTCAGCTTCCCAGTAGCTGGGACTACAGGCATGTGCTACCACATCCAGCTAATTTTTCTAATTTTAGTAGAGATAGGGTCTCACTCTTGCTCAAGCTGGTCTCAAACTCCTAAGTTTAAGCAATCCTCCCACCTCAGCTTCTCAGAGCACTAGGATTACAGGTGTGTGCCACAGCGCCTGGCCTGGAGATCTTAACAATAAAAAATCTTCAATCCACAAGCATGGTACATCTGTCCATTTATTTCAATGCTCTTTAATTTCTCAAGAATGTTTGTAGTACTTTCATTAAATTTACTCCAAAATATTTCATGTTTTCATGCTAATGTTAATAGTATTGTTCTTTTAATTTCCTTTTCCATATTGTTTGTTGCTGGTATATAGAAATACAGTTGACTGACCTTGTCATTTGACATCTTGCTAAATTCATTTATTATAGTTTTTTGTTTTTGTAAATTTCTTGGGATTTTTCTATATAATCATGTCATCTGGTAATAAAGACAGTTTTGCATTTTCCTTTCCAATATTTACTGCCTTACTGCCTTTTGTACTGACTAGGAGTTTCAATATGGAACAGAAGTAATGAATTTAGGAATCCTTGTAGCTGATCTTAGGGAAAAAGTATTCAGTCTTTAACCATTAAATATGATGGTAGAGGTTTTTTTGTAGATATTCATCATCAGGTTGAGAGAGTTCCTTTCTATTTTCAGTATGTTGAGAGTTTCAAAAAATCTCATATGGGCATACAAGTTTATCTGATACTTTTTCTACATCTATTCAGATGATCACATAATTTTTATCCTTTCTTTTGTTAATGTGGTAGAATAGGGTGAGAGAGCTAAATTCACACTAGGAAGGCAAGACTCAGTGTTTAAAATTAACAAATGAATTAGCAATGAGCCCAGGAGTTTGAGGCTGCAGTGAGCTACCATGAAGCCACTGCACTCTACTCAGGGTAACAAAGTGAGACTTTGTCTCCAAAAAAAAAAAAAAAGTTTTTTATCTTACAATACATTTAGAAGATAAAAAACAGGAGAAATAGCTAAGAAAAAATTGACAGTGGTTGTCTCTGAGGAGCAGGACTAGTTGGGACTAGAAACTTATATTTTTAAAAAGCCTTTTGGAATTATTTGACACTTTAAATATAATATATAATATTTAGTAATAAATTTTAAAAATTAAAAATAGGTTCTAGGGACATGTGGCAATGAAGCTGGGGCCCGATTATAACTATGTGCTAGGACAGCTAAGGGGCAAATGTGCAGAGGAGATGAATTCAGCTTCGGGCATGGGTTGTTTCAGTGGAACATTCTGGAGAAGATATTGCCCATGCAGTTGGATATACTTGTCAGTGAAGAGACAGGAACCGAAGATAAAGATCTGGGAAGAAGCACCAGATAAAGGTTTTATATCTACAAGAGTAGATGAGACTGAGCAAGCATAAGGTGAGAAAAGGGTCAAGGACAAAACTCTGAGGAAGGCTGGCAAGGAGAGGAATGCAAGGTAGAAGACAGTGAATTTGCAAAGGCAGGTGGAGAACCAGCCAAATATGTCACAGAAATCAAGAGAGAAGAGTGCTTCATTCTTCCAACATGCTGAATTCCAATGATTTTGTCTACCAACAAAAATTAGAGCTATACTTTGTTTTTATAGGTGTCTCTCTCTAATTTCATGGAGAAATTTGGGAAATTAATAAAATCTTAAACATTAATGTAATAAAGGAAAATAGAGATCGGTGTTACACATATTTTTATGTTGCTATTTACTTCTTCCATTTCAAGAAACATCTGGAGCAGAGAATATGATGTAAAGAAATTCTGTTGCTTATCTCAGCTAATGAAAGGGTTCAAGAAGAAATTATCAACATAAATCATAGACACAAGAGAGAATTGGTTGATATCCATGTCACTAAGGTGGGCATTTGAAGGGTAAGACTGGAAGAAATTGTAAAAATTGTCTTGAAAACTTTTTATTTAACAGAGTACACAAGGTGTGATGATTCAGAAATAGTGAGTCATTTAAGAATAAAACTATAACTGTGCCTGGAAAACACAGGCAATCTTGGATGGATGACTCAGTATGGAAACTGCTTCCCAGAGAACAGTTTAGAATAATACAAAACATATACCATTAGATCTACATGTGAGTTTAAAAAAAGAGACCTGGACTATTTTATTTTTTGTGTTCATTTCAAAAATAGTTGAGAAAATAAAAATTTCTTAAAAGGGAAGATTTCTGATGCTCAAAGAAACTGCATACATGAGTATGAAAGAATATTTAATGGTTTAGGTTTAAGCTAATGTCTGAATGAGACTAAGAGTAATACAAGAACACTTCAGCAGCAGGCCTAATTTGAGCATATGGGAATTAGGAAGTGCTTAAAAACTTACTTTTATTTTTACTGCAGTGGAGAAATAGGAAAGATGGCTGAGGGGAAAAAGCACCAAGTGGGCAGTCAGGAGCTCCTGGTCCCAGCTTCTTCTCTTGTACTGACCAGCTCAGTAAATTGGTCAAGTCATTTCCCTCACTGGGAATTCATCTTCTCTTCAGAAAAAACAGGATGAGAGATGGCTTTGGGATCTAGAAAATACGAGAAAAGTAAAATTTGTTTTTTCTTGGTTTGAATTAGAAAAGGCTATAATTTTTTTTTTTTTTTCCCCAGACAGGGTCTCACTTTGTTGCCAGGGCTACAGTGCAGTGGTGTCATCACAGGTCACCACAACTTCAAACTCCTGGGCTCAAGTGATCCTCCTGCCTCAGCCTCCTGAGTAGCTGGGACTATAGGCACAGGCCACCATGCCTGGCTAATTTTTCTATTTTTTGTAGAGACAGGGTCTCACAATGTTGCTCAGGCTGGTCTCAAACTCTTGACCTCAAGCGATCCTCCTGCCTTGGCCTCCCAAAGTGCCAGGAGTATAGGTATGAGTCACTATGCCTGGCCCCATTTTATAATTTTTTAAAAAACAATTCTCTATTATATATTCCAAAACATTAACAATAATTGTATGTCTGTCTGGTAGTATTTCAAGTTACTTTAATTCATATATTCTCCCTTTCTACATATTTTTCCTATTTTGGAGGAGGTCATATAAAAATCAGATCACATTCTATGGGTCAAAATCATCTGGACAATTTAGAAGAACATATGAACTTTACAACACAGTTTAATAAACATTTAAGTTCCACTATAGACTAGGTTCCCTTTCAGACAAAGAACTATGAACTTACGGTTTTGCCTTAAGCAGCTGACAGTAGTGAGTGGGCAGAAAAGGAGGATATATCACCTTTAGGTCAAGGAAGGCATCCTAGAGAGGCAGACTGCCAAGCCCAATCCTGCAATAGAGTAGAAGTAGTTGGCTGCAGGAAGGAAGGGAAAACGCCTTGTGGGCAGAGGAAGCAAAGCAGAAGGCAGCATGAGATGTGTGGGAGCTACCAGTATTTCAAGTGTCAAGTCTGAAGGAGGAAGTCTTCAGGAGCCGAAGTTGAAGGGGTGGGGCAGAGGCAACATAGCATCAGGGAGCCCCTGAGAGGTTACAGATTAAGGGCCAGGGGGAGACAAGTCAGATTTATACTGTAGGTATATCATTATTTCTAGCACTGTGGAGGACAGACTTGGAAAAGTGAAAAAAAAGCTAGGTAGCTGGCCTCTGCAGACTTTAGAAGAGAATCAGTAAGGCTATAAACGAAGGCAGCTCAGGGGCTTAAGTAACTAACAATGACCACAAAACTGTGAGCAAGATCTGAACATAACTCTTTTATCTTTAAATCCTGTGCCTTTTACATCCCTATATAAGTACAAATTCTGGTCAAAGTTGAAAACAGATCTTAAATTTATCTTTATTAAGTAAATTATGGATCTATTTTTTAAAAAAGACTTTATTCATTAATTTATAATAAGTACCACAAATGTTCAGGGCATTACAGAAAACAAACAAGGCTCTGTCTTCTAAAAATTTATGAGATAAAAAATGAGACAAAAAAGAATAGGTCAATTCATTCAATAGATATTTATTGATCCCCTCTTGGGCTCTGATGGAGATCATATTCTAGTGATAATTCTTTTTAAAACATGATTTTTACATCCTCCTTTCCTTTCGACAAATTCATTTTTTTTTGTCTTGTTCTGCTGCCTGGGCTAGAGTGCCGTGGCATCAGCCTACCTCACAGCAACCTCAAAGTCCTGGGCTCAAGTGATCCTCCTGCCTTAGCCTCCGAAGTAGTTGAGACTACAGTCACATGCCACCAGGCCCGGCTAATTTTTTCTATTTTTAGTAGAGACAGGGGTCTTGTTGTTGCTCTGGCTGGTCTCAAACTCCTGACCCCAAATGATCCTCCCACCTCAGCCTCCCAGAGTGCTAGGATTATGGGCATGAGCTGCTGCGCCCCGCTGACAAGTTCATTTTGATACAAGTGAGCAGAGAAGGTCTTCAGAGTCAAGTGGGCAGTTCTAGAGGATGGCCAGGAACCTGATGTAGAAGGAGGAGGTTACGGGAAAAAAATTTGCTTGTATAGATGGAATTAATGACTGTAGAAATATGATACACTGGAAAAAGAAAAACAGTGAGGAGAGAGAAAGAAATACAAAGAGGAAAACAAAGATCACAGCTAGAGGTAGGATCAACGTGAACATTTTTGTAAATATCCTTCTGGGCTTTAAATATACATAAACACATAAAAAAGACATGGAAATTTTTATGTATATATTTTTTTTAAATAGAAGGGAGATTAAATTATCAGTTTTTCTACTTAGTATAGAGAAATTGCTTTTTATGAAAATTAAAATCCTTTTCCAGGATTTTAAGATGATTCATTAGATTGTTTATTTGTGATCTTTCTGTC
>CAUYRT010060503.1:0-48891 GCA_963574885.1 Lepilemur ruficaudatus
CCAACTATGGAACCCTAGGCAAGTCATTAACTTCTCTGTTAGGTGGAGAGAAAAAAAGTATCCACCTCAGAAGAGTGGATTGAGTGGAAAATGGTGTGCCTTTAAACCAGTACCTGGCATTTGGTAGGAAATCAAAACTTATTGCTATCTTTATTTTTAGCAGGGAAGAAAAATAAGGATAATTTAAAAGGCATTTGTATCAATGTGTGACTTCCACTGTTGCCAACCTAATATTGGGATGAAATGGTTACTCAGAACCACTCCCTAAATTCTGAAGGGTTATGGAAGGAAAAGGAGATAGAGTGGTGAGTGGAATTGCCAAAAAAATAGAATGGAGTTCTGTTTCTGCCCAAAGAAAATCCATTTTTTTTGCTTTGATCATCATCTCCCCCCAATCAGGAAGATACGCTTCCTACCAAATGCAGCTAAAAATGACTTCTAATTGGCATGAGGAAACTTCTAGGGATAATGTACATGTTCATAATCTTGATTGTGTGTGCTTATGGTTTTATATATATGTGTGTGTCAAAACATTAAGTTGTGCACCTTAAATATGGGCAATCTATTGTACATCAATTAAACTTCAATAAAGCTGTTGGATTTTTTAAATGCTTTCCAATCACTACTAGTTTGCAAAACTGATTCAGGCAGAGAATGCCACACATGGGGGGATGGGCCAGAATAAGATGCACAGATTAGAAACAGATTATCAGCATTTTGAAGGCTATATTAAAAAGGAACAACCCTCATGGGAAAAGTGATCTATCTAGATTGCAGTTACAATAAACCTGAAACCTTTACAAATGCAAACACTAAAAATGATTTTTGTTTGCTAATAAAGGCCCTGAAAAGCCAAGTGCCACCCTGGCCCCAGGATGGGACACAGCAAAGCCTCTAGGGAGGTCTTTTCACAGTCTTGTCCCCGACCCACCCTGTGGGCTGCTGTTGGAATAATCTTTCTCAGAGAACGTTTTCATGTCAAGCTCTCATTCTCGGATCTCCTGTGGTCCCCCCTTGGTTTACAAGGCCAAGTCCAATTCCCACTTGCCTCCTCCGCAACTTTCCTCCTGCGCAGTACAGGCCGACTGGCCGTGGCTGTGCTCCAGCACTTTCAGCTCTCCTGGGTTAGCAGCTTTCTCTCCACCCCAGGCTGCCCTTCGCCCGTTTAGATCCAGCTTAATTTTACATCCTTTGCAAATCCATTCTTGGCTTCACCACTAGATGATCATTTATCTTTCCCCATTAAAAACCTATCTAAAGAGACTATACTTCTGAACCCAAAATTGGAACATGAGGATATAGAGTTTTATGCTGCTGACAGATGTGAAAGACAGTCTGGGAAATGTCATTCAGATGCTCATAAATTAGATTTTGGAGGATGTTTTGATAGCGTGTGGGGCCAGGAAACAAAATATTTAAAATGGTGATTGGGTAGGGCGCCTGGGATGCATGTCTGCGTCTTTCATTTGGCTTTCAGCATGGGCTACAAACAGTATACTACTAAATTCTTTTAGCCATATCTTTTTTCCAAAACTAAACTTTAATTACTTTAAGGACAGGAACTATGTTAATACCTCAATATACTCTATACTCCCAATACTTGGGCAGGACAGAGAAAATGCTGGTGAGCAAATAAATGGTTATGAATGTACAATTTTAAATCCCTAATGTCTGTGGGAAAACAAGTCCCATGCTGTGTCACCATCACCCACCATCCTTAGCCACTCCCTGTGAACAGCACCCCGTATCTAGGCTGTGACTCATGTGACTGATACAGGGAATGACCTTCAAGACTTTGTGTTCTTTGCATCATCTTCTAACCAATACTTTAGAGAGCGGAAGAAAAGGCTGGACCTTGCTATGATGGAGAGCAAGTTTCTGAAATTTTAACATGCATAAAAATCACTGGCAAGCTTGTTCCTATCCAGATCCACGGGTAAGTCTGTGACGGTGCCTGGAAATTTGCTTTTCTCACTATCTCCCAGGTGGAGCTGATGCTGCTCGTCCTTGGACCACACTTGTGCAGAGCACATTCTAAAGGACACCAGCATTACCAGAACTTCATGAGAGTGGTGGTAGAAACTCAAATCAAACTATCTTAAGCAAGCAAATGGATTTGTTGGAAGGAAACGTGGGAAGGTAGCTCAGTGTGAGTGGCAAAGCTGTAAGGATCTGAGGACCTCAGGGACTAAACTTGGGGACTCAATCATCATTGGCATTCTTTCTTACCTCACTTTTATTTCTGCTGTTTCTGTTTGGCACTGTTCTCCCCCACTACCAACAAATGTTCTTCATATCATGGGGACACGGCTAACGGAAATTCCAAATTCTTATTGCCAAGTTCCATGTTTCGGTTATTACTGCCATATCACAAATCACCACAAATTTAGTGGCTTGATGCAACCACAGTAATTTATTTTGCTCAGGAATCTATGTACGATTTGGGCAGAGCTCAGAGTGAATGTCTCATCTGTAGTCTGTGTGCATCCGCTGGGGTTCAAAGACTGGAGGGGACTTGACAGCTGGGCACTGAAATCCTCTGAGGGATCCTCACCCACTTGTCTGTCAAGTGACGCTGGCCATGACGACCTCAGCTGGGGATGCGGCCAGAGCACCTACCCATGTCCTCTCCATGGGGCTGCCTTGGCTTCCTTATGGTGTGGTGGCAAGTATCCCAACAGAAGCAAATGTAAACCACATCATCTTTCATTACATAGTCTCGGATGTCACAAAACCTTATTTCCACCATAGTCCCAGATGCAAGAACAGAGAAAAATAACTCCACCTCTCAATAGAAGTGAAAAAGCCCTATCACTTAGAGAATACAAAGTGACTAACAGGCAGGTAGCATCTACCCATGTATATGCTGGACAAAGGTATGATTCACATCCCAGATAGGCTGGAGTGAGACTGTACAAGATTTCATCGCGGTGTTCCATGTAAAACTTATGAATTGTTTGTTTCTGTAATTTTTATTGTTTTTTATCTGTAATTGTTTTTCATCTATAATTGTTTATTTCATTTTTTTTTTCTTTTAAGAGAAAGTACCTCACTCTGCCACCCAGGCTGGAGTGCAGTGGTGCGATCATAGCTCAGTGAAGCCTGGAACTCCTCAACTCAAGTGCTTCTTCCTCCTCAGCCTCTCCAGTGGCTGAGACTACAGGTACATGCCACCACGCCCAGTTCTTCCATGTCATATTTTTGAACTGAGGAAAGCAAAACCTTGAATGAGGAGGGACTGCTATACCTCATTTAACCCCCACAACCATAATCCTGTAGGCTAAGTACAACCATGAGGAGAGAGACTCAGAGGTGCTAAGTGGCCCATTCAGCACCACACCTAGGTGGGAACTGTTGCAGGCAGAACCAAACCAAGCCTGCGGGAGCTGAAGTCCCTGCTCTTACCCAGCATAACGTAGGACCCCCCCACATTCATGTGTTACAGCATCATTGCTGTGAGCAGTGCCACTGCAGAAGCACGGCTGGCTGGTGCTAAAGTGCTCCACACAGCAAGTGCTCAAAAACTGTTAGCTATTTTTACTATTTGACTTTCTATTTTAAAACACCTGGTAACATTCATCATTTTATTTGTTTCTCATAACAACCCTAAGCAGTGGGAAGAACTCGATCATTATCCTTAAGGTTATAGGGGAAGAAGCTGAGAACCAGAGAACTTAAGGGACCTAGGTCTTCTTTCTTCCATCGGAAGGCTCCTTCCCCTCGACTACTGGCCACAGCTCAGGTCACATTTCTATCCGGTCTGGAACATTCCCACCAGCCCCGCAATTCACGGCTGGCCTCCTTTGAGCCCTAGCAGACTCCCACCGCCAGGGCAGATGCAAGAGTGAAAACCTTCCTCCAGCCACAAAGAGTCTAAGAAAAAGCAGATACACTCTCTGTAGGCACCAAATTCCCACTTCCTGAAGGACAGAGAGCTCCCGCAATGGTGAGCCGGAGCAGGAGGTGAGGCCTTGTCAGAGCTGTGTCCTTCACACCCGTGTACCTTCCACGCTGCGCCTCCATGCCAGGCCACCCACCACCTCACAGGCCTCTTCTAGCATACTCCTCTGGGTTCCAAGGACAGGAAAGGTGTACCTTCTGTCTGGGCTTTGCCTGACCTTAGTTACCCTGCACGATCAACTCTAGGGGAAAGCTGTGGTTAGACTTCACCTCTCTGCACCTATGAAATTGATCAGTGGCCTTCACACTTGTATTTTTAATAAGCATTTTTTTTTCAAACTCAATTTTCCCAGAGCCCATAATAAAAGTGATAGTTTCCTTAAACGTTTTAAATAGTCAATGCGTGTAATAACATGCATCTTTTTTAAGGACACCCTTGGGTAAGTCTGTGGATAGCAAGGACTCTCCAACGGTTTGAAAGCCCCTGGACCACTGGGCCACTGAGTGCCTGGCCAGCTCTACCATCCCTTTGGGTTAACCAGTACAGCCTGTGAAGGGCAGTGTGTTAGTCCTTAACTCAAATAAGGTTTTGAAAGGGAGATCAGGACAATAACTTCTGGACCTCACATTTAGTGTTAGTAGTTACTGGAATTTAAGGAGGGGGTTGCTGATGCTTAAAGAGAAAACTATATTTTCTCCGACACTACTTTCTCCATGAAATACCTCACGGGCTCACTCACAAAACATTTCTCATGTGAATCCATGTCAACACCCCTGGGCCCCACCCCAAGATGATGCCACTGTTCCTTCCCATCTCCCCCTGCTCCCTCCTGCCAGCCCCAGTGACACAGTGTTCTTTTCTCAAAACATAAATTTAGCTGCTTCAAGAGGATGAGCAAGGCTGGCGGCAACTATGTTCTCTGCAGGTGGCGTGAGTCACTCAGCCTTGGGAGGGGTCTCTCCTCGCAGGCTCCTCAGCATCTTCAGCCCTTGGCTGGGCCTGGCTAAGCACACCTGTAGTGACGGCCTTGGTCTTGAGAAGCTCACTCACCAAGGGAGCTAAAGATGTAATTAACATCCCCCAGAAGATGTTCCCTGAGTCTGGTGTCTCTAACTCCACTCAGTGTTTTTTTTTTTCCTCTTTTATGCAATTTATTCACAATGGACATGTTATTCAGATCAGCTGAGGAAAGTAGACCCACCTGCAGTGCAATAGTACGTCTTTCTTCCCACCCCAAATTCTAAATGCTTGGGGAATTTTAAGCCAAATCTGATATTTTTCCTTTTTACCATTTGCCACTGCACACTGGTCTGCTTATTCCAATCTGTCTCCTAAACATATCTATTTCCCTTCTCTCTGGTCTTCCCAGATGATAAGGCACTTCCAGAAGGCTGGAGGAGTGATTGTTGCACTTTCTTTAAACCAGGGGGCGAGGCCGCCATCTCGCGTCAAACGTGGGAAGTGCAGGCATGAAACAAGTCATCTGTGAACAAGTACATTGCCCCGGACCTGCCAACTTTAGGGAACGTTGGTGACAGTTTGGTGACAATCACACAATCGGACAGGTTACATTTACATTAGACAACTAAAGAAATAGTGTGCAGGTGGAAAAAACATTTCTTTACACCCTCCCAGTGTAGAGTGACCAACCGTCCTGTTTACCTGGGACTGAGGGAGTTACGTAGGACAGAGGACTCGCACTGCTAAAATCAGGGTAGTCCCAGGAGAGGGCAAGGTGGCCACCCTATATGGAGAGATGAAATGATTCTGGGAGCAGAAACTGTAAGAAATAAGAGACCTTGGGCTTCTGGTTGGGGGCAAAAGACTCTTAGCTTTAGAAAGAGAATTTTTGCTTTTCTAGAAGAGACTAGGATTTGTGGTTATCAGAGTTAAGGAGGCTCAGCCGGAGAGCAGAGATTACTTGGAACACTAGCCAAAAATATCCTGATCAAGAGACCAGGCTGAGCTCAGGAGATTCCCTAGAGGCTTCCAGACTGAGGAATCTCAGTTGAAATTGTCCAGCTCCTAGCAACGAAGGCAGGTTCTGCAACTTCTCTTACAGACTTGGCCTTTAAATCTCTAACATAGCCTCAGTACTTCAAGTAAACGCATTTTGACCACACTCAAGAAGGGAAGTGTTGCTTCATTAACCATCTGGGAACTGCCCCATGAGCAAGTAGACTTGGGAGTTGCAGCTCTGACATGAACTGTGTGGCACTGAGCAAGTGACTTAACTGTTCTGAAGCTGTTTCCTCAATGGGTTGTTTTGCAGAATGGATGATCTACACATCCAATAAACCTTGTCTATGGTCAACCAAGCAACCCCAAAGCACATCCCAGCCCTGAAGTCAGAGTCCTGGGGTCTCTTCCCTTTCTTCAGGCAGACCCCTCATTGAGCCTGCTTTCTTCCCATTTAGGGTCCCCACCCCCTATTTACTTCTTGATTTTCTTCCTACCTGAAACTCATTACCCTCCCCCTACCCCCAGGGCTGGCTGCAGAGAAATTATAAGAGATAATCCAGGTAAAGAGCCTAGAGCAAGGCCTGACCAGAAGTAAGAGCTTGAACATTCCCCTGCTGTGGTGGTTCTCCCACCTTCACCTCCTAGCCACAGGTCTTGTTCTTTTCAACTACTGCTTAAGTCTAAGAAACAAAAGTTCAAGAGATCATCCAAATTTCCCCCTAAAATCTAACCAGTGCTGAAGT
Organism: Lepilemur ruficaudatus; assembly: GCA_963574885.1. Taxonomy (NCBI): domain Eukaryota; kingdom Metazoa; phylum Chordata; class Mammalia; order Primates; family Lepilemuridae; genus Lepilemur; species Lepilemur ruficaudatus. The sequence goes on from CAUYRT010060503.1 coordinate 6,607, forward strand.
GCTTCAAAGTCCTTCCTGGTTCACTTGTTCATCCATTCAACAAAGATTTATGGCCCCTATGCCAGACACTGTATGAGGCATGAAGGATGCCTGGGAACACAACAAACACAGCCCCTGCTGTCAGAGGTTACAGCCAACAGGGAAGCCGGGTACTAAAGGCAAATTATGACAAGGTACCAGGGATAGGACTTGGAGGGCTGAGGGAATGTGGAACAGAGAACCCATCTCCCAGGGGGGATCTCCACCAGGCAGTGACATTGAAGCTGAGGCATGAGAGATGAGGGCAGGAATGAGCTCACCTGCCCGAGAGAGGGGCAAGGGGAAAGGCACAGAGAGTTCCCAAGTGCAGGAAAGAGGCAACAATGGTCATGCCTGGGATTAAGGCTGGAAGACAGAGCAAGAAAAGCAGACTGGTGAGCGGTGGCGCCACTAGGGGAGGCAAGAGCTGGATCTTGCAGGACCTGAAAGGCTTTGTAAGGACATGGGAGGGCAACAAGGAGCCCAAGTGAGCTTGAAGCCTGGGAAGACAGATGAGATTAGCACACGGAAAGCTCCCTCTTTTATCCCCGAGGGGGAAGCTGAGCAATAGCATCTGTCCTTCCTGGAGGCTCTTTCCTTTCCATAAAGAGAAGGTGCAGTTAGGATGGAACCATGGGTGTGAAATATGGGCTGTTCAGGTGGGTAAATCTCCTCCCCAAAAGACTTCCATACTAGGACCCCAGCTCTCAAAGAGACCCTCAGGTAACATGTATCTTGCTGGCAAGTCACCCCTGAGGGAGGGAGAGGATTGCAGAGTGGCTCTGCCCCCAGGCCCAGGAGCCGGCAGCCAGCTGGCTGCAGTGTCCACACAGGCTTCCTTTTGCTCCTTATCACTAATGTTATTGTTAGTTTTTACAAGTGGTTCACAAATTCAGCTTATTATAACCCCTGTGTATTTCCTAAATCCCTACGTTGTATATCAGTTGATCTGCCATGGCTGAACAAAAACCATCTCAATGCTTTTAGGTGTGGGGAAGTTAGATATAAAATAGCGACCTCATTTAAGTCTTCACAGAGCTTACAATCTTGTGAGGAAGGGAATAAAGGAATTCAGTAAGAAGAGAAAGACAGTAACAACCTCTGTACTCCTTGATTAGGCAACTGAGGCTGGAAACGCCAGGACCCATTTGCCCAAGATTGAGATGGTGTCAGTGCCAGCGCCAGGGCTGGAACCCACCAGACCACCTGGCTGGGGCTTACACAAAGGCCCCTGGGAAAGAGCCTGAGGCTCCCTCCCTGTTCTGTGGGAGGTTGCAGGTAAGTCATGGACCAGATTCCCAACCATAGCCCACTATAAGAGCCCCTATTCTCATCATACAAACCTTCCTTTGGTTCCTCAAATAAGCCAAGTCCGTTCCCACAGACTCAGAACCTTCCCTCTTACTGGAATGCTCTGACCCCTCGATGGTTACTAGTTTCCTCCTCTAGGTATTGCATCAATACCACCTCGTAAGATAGGGCCCCCAAAGACCCTTCCTGAAGGGACCCCACAGCCACACGTGAAGTCTCTTTCTCCCCTAGCATCGAGCTTTTCATCTTCATTGTTCTCAACCACCAAGGGAATGACCCTGGTCTGTCAGTCCCCTCTCCCACCCCCATGCCCTGGGTTGCAGACTACAAACACCAAAGACAAGATCTCCTCTGTTTTGTTCACCGCTGCACCCCCTCAAGGGAGGAGGCTTGGCATATAGCAGGCACTCAACAGCTTTAGCATGAATTAATGAAAGAAATGCTTTATAAACAAATCCACTTCAGGTAGACGCAGTAAGTCTTATTTGCAAGATAACTAAATTCAAAGGTGATATAGTGGAGATAAGACCAGGTTGAGCAATCATGGGACATAAATTTTAGTCCTAAATGGACCTTTTTTTCTAGCTGTGGCGGTCAATGTACTGAAAGTTATGAATCTTAGGCTGAATTGGTACCTGTATGAAAAAGAAAGCAAGCAATACCTCACACATTGATGTTGGGAGGATCAAACCAGAGAGAATACAGAATTCTTCGAATACTATAAAGTGCAAATAAACATATTATAACTGTACAGAGGGAATTACTGCAATATTTATTGATATAAGTATTTTCCTTAGTCTATTTGAAATAGACTTCTCTTAGAAAAACTGATTTAGAATTAACATTTCAGAAATCCATCTAGTGTTTTCACACTAGATTGAATCATTTCTACGAATGAGGGCAGAGTGTACAAATTGTGTCTATTTTAGACTCTGTTGTTTTTCTTTCACACTGTGCCCACTGACAGCTGGCTTCACTTTAGAACAAATTTTGTTGTCTGTTTATTTTCCTTCTTAAAGGGCTTTTTCCTATTTATATATGTAATATATGCTCTTGAAAATTTTTAGAAAATGCTGAGAAGTATTTTCAAAACCACCTGTAGCCCTAAAAGTCTAAAGGTAACAAAAGTAAATATTTTGAAATATTTTCTCCCAAATTCTTTTTTAAAACTGAAATTGCATGTGACAGTTTAATTTTGTAGAGCATAAGAATGTGCTCCATTGCTGCCTAATAATGGCTCTGTTAGGCTGGCTGAGACCTGAGCAGGATCCAGAGGGCAGTGTACAGGGGAAATGCACAGGAGTTGGGTTCTGATTCTACTTCTTAGTAACTTGTATACTTCGGGCAAGTTATTTACCCTCTCTGAGCCTCAGTTTTCACCTCATCTGCAAAACGAGGAAGAATAATTCCTGTCACATAGAGTGGTTGTGAGCACTCAATAAAATATGTAAATTGACTGAAACACAGTGATGCTCTATAAATTACAATCATATTATCAGTGTTTTTAATAATAATGACTTTAAAGATGTCAGTCTTGAATAAATTTAAATTAAAGCAAAGTTGGCTGAAGCCACACACGGTAGAACGAAACAGGTAAGAATTCTGCACTCGTTGCCAGAATCTGACCTTGTGTAACCAGAGAATACTTCCTATGTCCAGGACTTCCTTATTCCTTGAGAACAGCATCAAGTACATAGAAAGTCAACAGGAACTGGCAACACCCAGGTCTGGCCACAGATGAAGGACAGTGATCAGAGAGCAGAAAGGTAAGTGTGGCAAAGCTGTGACGTGGCACCCAGAGTACCCCGCAGGATGAAGGACTTATTCCCCTAGCTGCTGGAAGTGCTGCTGGGAGACCACTCTCGGCTGTCACCCTTCTGTGGATGATCTCAATGAAGAAAGCTGCCTTGCCAAAGGTCACATCTCTTTTCAGGGTAACTCACACCCTGTGACTGGTGATAGGGGCATGCAAAGGCCTGCCCCTCTCTTTCCAATCTGAAAACTCATCTCATCTTCAGAACGCCCTGGAGGGTCAGCTGAGTCTTCCATGGGGCCCTGGCACCTCCCTCTACACAATCCTGCTCCCTTCCACCGGTGTTGATCCCAAAAGTGCTCCCTAGTGAACCTCCTATGACTGACTCCATCTCTGACTCTGCTTCCAGGAAAATCCAGCTTGTGGCAGGAGCTTCACCTGTTCCCCCTTCTTGCTTCTTCTGATGCAGTCATTGCCATAGGGCCTGGGGGACTTCTTGGGGAAACAAAGGGCCAGAGCTGACATTAGATTTTATTTTTACATTTTCTTCTATTTTATCAATGTCACAAAAGGATTTCTGCTCCCAGGAAGATGGAGTAGGCATACTCTTTCCTATTTGTCCTGCTAAATACAACTAAACTGAAATTGCATGCGACAGTCTCATTTCTTACACAGTATAAAGTAAATGTGCCACATTATTTATGTGCTACATATATTTATGTGCTACATTATTTATGTGCTACATATATTTATGTGCTACATTACTTTTGTGCTAGATATATTTATATGCTACATTATTTAAGTGCAACATATATTTATATTATACATAAAACACAGAAAAGAAGATTCTGAAGGTGGAGAGAAGGAAGACACGCTAGGGACCTCAGGATACAAAAAAATGACACAGTGGTGAGTTTCTTGAGTTTTCTTTTTGCCTCATATATCCCAGAATTGGAGCTAAAGGAGCCAGCAACTCAGAAATGGCAACAAGCACACAGAAAAATATCCCCAACAAAAGCCTGCTTTCTTTAGCCAAAAGACCAGGAAAAGGGCAGCATAGCAAAAGAAAACTTTTAGACAATAACATTCAATGCTCTGTATTTTGACTCTATCAATATTTACATTCTGGTTGTGATATTGTACTATAATTTTGCAAGTTTAATCTTTAAAAAAATGTCATAAAAGTCATATATATTTGTTGGAAAAAAATTAAACTAAAATTAAATTAAATTTTAATTTTAATTAAAATTAAATTAACTAAAAGTAAATTAAATAAGTATATAAAATGAAAAGTTCCTTATAAGATACCTGGACCCTACCAATTCCCTTGACCCTTTCCCCATACACCCATAAGAACTTGCGTGCGTGCACACACACACACGCACATACACACAGCATCTAGAGAGATACTATTAATGGTTTGGTTTGGTATATATTGCTCAGATTCTTTGTATATCCTAAAATATCCACCTAGCTATATACATAATTTTCATTTTTTAAACCAAAAATGGAATTACACTAAAGAGTTCTGCAACTTTCTTTTCTTGTTTAATATACTGTGGGCATTTTTCTATATTAGTATTTCATTTCTATCAATGGCTACACAATATTCCACTGAATGGATGTGCTAAAATTTATCATTTCTTACAATGATAGAAATATGGTTTTTTTCTTTCAACATCACAAATATTGCTGGAAACAACTATTTTTTTTATTTGTGCTAATGTATTTCCAGTATCATTTCCCAGAAATAGAAACTGTTAGACCAAAAAGTTTTGCGTGTTTTAAAATGTAATAGAGTTTGCCTATTTTACCCCACAAACATTGTACCAATTTATAAAGTCACTAACGGAGTATGAGACTATTTGCCTACAGCTTCAACACAGATATTAGGTTTTAAAAATTACTCTGGTGTCATATTTGTTTTTATTTATTTATTTATTTATTTAGTCTCACTCTGTTGCCCTGAGTAGAGTGCCATAAAGTCAGCCTAGCTCACAGCAACCTCAAACTCCTGGGCTCAAGCGATCCTCCTGCCTCAGCCCCCAAGTAGCTGGGACTACAGGCACATGCCACAATGCCTGGCTAATTTTTCTATTTTTAGTTGAGGCAGGGTCTTGCTCTTGCTCAGGCTGGTCTTGAACTCCTAAGCTCAAGTGATCCTCCTGCCTCGGCCTTCCAGCGTGCTAGAATTACAGGCGTGAGCCACTGCACCTGGCCTCGTATTTGTGACAATAGCGGAAATGTGAAGAAAATGGTATCCCCAGACAAAGGAGTTTAGGTTCCAACACTATATACAAGGGTAACACACCTAGACAAGGGTAGTTGTGAAGAAAAAGAGAAGTAGAGACATAGAGACAGACAGACAAATGGATGGACAGACAGATGGATGGATATATGCATGGATAATGGATACATAGAGATATGAAATCACATTTGATTCAGTTGAACATTTTTAGAACAAGCACACAGCTTTAAATATCCTAAAGATCTCAAAAAAAAAATATCCTAAAGCTAAGTGCCATGAATATATTGGATGGTTTCAGTAGTGAGAAAAATACTTTATATATAAAAATAAAAATATGTGAAATTCTAAATTAAACTAACTGTATCAAGAACAAAGGTCCTGAAGGCTGAGCAGACATTTTCTAGGAGGGCATGCAAAGGTTGGTGCAAAAGCTGGGAGCTCTGAGGAGCAGCCAGGAGGGTAATGTGGCCAGAGCATTACGCACGTGTAGGGAAAGGGGATGGTGAGGAACATGTCCACAGTGCAGGGAGCAGCAGGGAGAAGATGGGTACGGGGAGCAGGGAGCAGATGTGGTGGCCTCAGACCTCTCCCAAAGAGAACCTGCGTAGCCACAACTTTGGCCCTGGCTGCACCCACCCCACACCTGAGGACACAGTGGGTTCTGCAGCTGGGCCATTTCTGCCTGAGGTGGGACTCCTCTGACAGGCTGCCATCTCTTGGGGATGCCCAATTGTCCGAAGCTCTTCCTACCCAATCCTCCTTCCCTGCCTCTCTCCTTCCACAGGTATCAGGTCTACACTGCAGTCTGATGGCTCTTCAGCCTACTGCTGTGTATCGCCCCCCCCACACAGGTATTTCCTCCATCTCATCTCTGCATGTCTAATCCTATCTTGGCATCTGCTTCTAAGGGATCTGAACTGACCCAGAGAGAGAGATGGCCACTTTGCCAAGTGGCCTCTCGCTCCATTAGACTTTGTTCCCACCCTACTACCACACTTAAGATTGTGAAAGTTAATCCCTTCCTCTAACCAAGCTGTGGGTTCCTCATCTGAAACATGGGAGAGATGGACTACAAAACCTCCAGATCCCTTCAACTCTATGGCTCCACAAACTGAATTTGTTGAGATTTCAAATTTGAAGATGTGATCTTTACTGTCACAGGGAAAGGAGGATTTTCTTTGCACTTATTAACTAATAAACGAGGATAAATCCTTCTTGTGAACAGTCCATTATTAATCCCCCAGTGCGGTGGCTTATGCCAGGCAGGAGAGCAGGAACAAAATGGATGGGGGAAGAGGACACTAGGAACTGGGGGTGTAGGAAGGAGACTGGGGTCCTTGAGTTCCTTTGCACAGAGACATGCAGAGATGACAACACAATACTTGCATTGACTTCTTTTTTTTAAAACTACAGAGGTTTTACAGGCTTTAAAAAAAAAAAAAGCCAATTAATACAGAAGCGTATAAACTGCTTAAGGGTTCTAATTGCTCACAGTATGATCTTCCTGTTTGCAAAACTTCCTCTATTTTACACAAACCCATATATCTGCACTTGTATACATTTTATCTTTTGAATTTTAAAAATTATAAAAGAAATAGAAGCTTATTGTAAAAAAAAAAAAATTGCTCTTTAGAAGATCCTGAAGCTTATTCAGAAAGTGTAAGTTCCACTTGACCTCCCATTCCGGTCAACTGCAAGGAGGTAACAAATATAAATGTACAACCTCCTACTAAGCAGCTGGAATTTTAACAAGTACAAAACAGGGCTCTTGACTCTCACTCTATACCCACTCCCTGAAGCCATTCCTTGAGGCCCCAGTGTTGCCCTCTCACTAAAGGCCCCCACATTCATCTCTTTGCTTAGGCTAAAATCTGGGAGACCAGGACATCTTATATATCCCAGACACTGCCACTTCTTGTGCCTGTGACCATGGCCCTAGCGTAAGCCCCACCTGCTCTCACCTACATCTCCAAATTCACTTTTGAACTGATCTGCAGGTTTCTAAGAGTAGTCAGAAAACTCGTTTTAAAATGCAAAATGAAAATGAGGTTTGAACCACTGTACTGCATTTCCATTACACTCAGAATAAAGTCCGCCCCTGTTGGGCCCCCTCCCCCAACCTGGTGTCTGCCCCACTTCCAACCCTCTTCCTTTCACGGCCTACACTCCAGGCTCACCAGCCTTCCTAGGCCACATGAGCTCCTTCCACCCTGGGACCTCCAATTTTCTGTCCCCTCTGTCTGGGACACCCTTCTCTACCATCTGCACACAATGTTCCTTCTCAAATATCCCCTCCTACACAACTTCAAATAGACACCCCACCTGACCCCAGTGCCCAGTTTTTTCCAAGGCACCTGAAATACTCTGCAAATATTTAATTATTTACTTGTTCAGTTTCTGTCTAACTAGAGCCTGTCATCCATTCGGGGTGAGGACTTTGGCTTACTCAGCACGGCATCTCCAGCTTTGAAAGCACTGCTTGGTACCTAGTAAGTATTCAGTAAATATTTATTGATTGAAAGAATGAAAATATACATATGTATCTGGGATTTTTTTAAATAATGGCTTCAATTCTCTTTTCAAATTGCTCTTTTCACTTAAAAATATTACACAAACACCATTCTATGTCAGTACATATAAACCACCTCACAAGATATCATGCTATGTCGTTTTATAATTTATCAAACCATTTCACTACTGGTAGATATTTAGCTCATTTCCAGTTTTTTTTTTGGGGGGGGGTATTACAAATAGTGCTTTAATGAGCTTTCTTCTACATACATTCCTGCACCCTTGGATAAGTGTTTTCATAGACTAAGTTCCAAGAAGTGGGATTGCTGGTTTAGAGTTGCCTTTAAAGAGATAACTGTGGACTAGGAGAATGAGCACAGACTTTGTTTCAGAAGATCTGAGTTTAAATTTTACCTTGTCCATGAACTTACTCTGTGACAATCGGGAGTCTCTCTGAGACTTAGTGCCCAGATGAGCAAAATTTCACATATCTATACATCCTTATGAGGTAATGGGTGTGCAAGTATCTTCTACAATGTAAAGTTCTGTAGAAAAGGAAAAATTATTAATCAAATAGTGTGGCATATCAGTTCAGAGCATGGGCTCTGGAGCCATCCTACCTGAGTGCTAATATTAGGCACCACTGTTTACTGTATGCCACGGGCAGATTGCTCAACTTTTCCAGGCCTCAGTTTTGTCACCTGTATATAAGACAGGGACAGTAATAGTATCTATCCCATAGAGTTATGAGGATTACATTAAGTCAATATGGGTAAAATACTTAGAGTACTGAGTTGCACATGGTAAATACTATATAAGTACTATTATTGTTGTTATTATGATGCCACTGCTATGATTTATTTGGTAGCATAAAGCATTACTTCATGAAGAACAGAGCTACCTATGTATCTTTTTTGCTTAAAAAAAATCCTCATGTCTTCATAAATTGTAAAAAATTCTCTCTCATCATTTCCTTCACTTTATCTAAGCTTTCTCACCTTTAATTAAATTTGTCTTTCTTTTCAACTTGCTCACACAGAATGTGTTGCACAAAATACTACACATATATCTACTCTATATTCAAGATATGCCACTCAAAAACTGGATTAAAAATATTTCTAATATTTCTGAATGATTTCTCTCAAATAAATATAATGACATTGTGCCACTCTGAGAAAATGGAAAAAAGAAAAGAAAAGAAAAGCTGCCAGTGTATTGTACTGCCATGTACCATCACCCAAAGCCACTGGTTATTATTTGTAGTGTGCTTATCTTGAAATTCAAATGGCACATCCAAGAAAGACAAAGCTCAGCCCTGCTTGAAGCCTTCTGCAGAATTCTCACTGAGCCAAGTTGCAGTGATGAAACAGGGCTGTTACAATGGACACAGTTCTCCTTCTTTGCCTGGTAGATGTCAAATTACATGAAGTCTCCCAGGAACACAGGAAGACCCAATGGCCATGGCTCTGGGGAAAGCGAATGCCATACACAAGCGTTGATCTGTGATTTCATCTACTGCATGGTCATTATGTTTGTGTCTTTGAATACTGAACTTCTATACTTTTCACTTGCTCTCTCTTTCCCTGCTCCCCACCACCACCCCACCCCCAAAAAGCCATTCATTTTCTCACTCTCCAAAGTCCATTTTGGAGTCAAAGAACACATGCGCAGAGGTCAAAAATGTGCTGGCCACAAGCCACCTCCCAGCTTACTGAACCTCTGGTTAAGGGCGAAGAGCTTTCTGTGAACCCCATGAGATGAAATCTTTTCAGATCAAAGCTTATTCAGATGGTACCAGTTAGAATCCAGAATTACAGTAAGAATGGAAAGATTTCTTGATAGCACTCCTAAGTCGGTCAGTCCCGTCACCAGTATATGTTTAATAGATTCATTTAATTGACATTCGATAAAGATTTACATACACCATTCCTTTTCCAATAGTGAGGCTTCTGGTTCTAAAAATGTAGGTCTTAGAAAACTTGAAATTGAGGATCTCAAAACTTTAAAGGCTTTTTAGGGTTAAAAAATAAAAGTTATCTGTAATTAAAGAAATGTATTGGTCCAACCAAATTGCTGAGACTGGCACTTCCAGCTTATCTACTACCTGTCCTCGGCCTGGGCTTCCAACATCTTCTATATCCGACATCCGATGCTGTTCTGTTAAATAGACTTTCTCAGTCTTCCCATTCTCCCCAAGCTCACTCACACTTCCTGTCTCAGGGCCTCTGCCCAAGGGCAAATTAGTCACCGAGGAACTTTTACAACAGATGCTGGAAAACACCCGGCAATGTCTTCAGCAATAATAACACAGCTCTGTCTGCCAGAATACAACCGGCCTTCTTTCAGGAAATGCCAAGTTTCCCCAACTCCAGCCAGGCACAGCCCCCGCACACCAGCCGTGGTGATTGGTCCCTGAGCCAGCCAGGCTAAACAGAATCCTTGCTGGGTCTCTCCCAACCAGAGCTTGCAGGGAAAAGACTCTCCAGTCAGGAAGCCATAAGGAGATAAGCACAGCCCACTTAAGGCCACTCAAGGGGTCAACTTGTAAAGAGAGAGGTGGCGATAGAGTCAACCAGTCTTGGCTGCTTCTAAGTTTCCTAAGGCCATTTCAAACCAGCCTTCCTGTTCTTTGGTGATATGGGCCAATAAATTTCCTTCTTATGTTTCAGCTACTTCAAGCTGGATTTCTGCTACTTAACAACCTAGTACTGCTGACTGGTAATAGTTTTGCAGAAGATGCAAATTCTTCACACGATCAGTTTTTGTATCAATCCTCCATAAAAGCTGAGGACAAATTAAACTTAAAAATGCTCGTGACATTAAGATTTACCTTTATCAGTTTTCTAATTGCTAAAGGTAAACATATACATGTAAAATGTTTATGAAAACTAGGACAGTGTAGAAAATGAATATTTCAGAGGTTTACACATATACAAGCATATATAATAAATCTTATTATTTTGCCAGACTATGTATATAATCCTACACAGCTTGCATATTCCACTTAATAACACATTTTGGACACTATGGTGTAACAGTTCATATAACGTGCTTTGTGGAGGTTTTTCTTTTATTTGTTTCTCCTAAGAGACAGGGCCTTGCTCCACTTGCTAGGCTACAGCGCAGTGGCATGGTCATAGCTCACTGCAACCTCAATCTTCTGGGTTCAAGTGATCCTCCTGCCTCAGCCCCCTGAGTAGCTGGGATTATAAGTGTGAGCCACCACACCCGGCTAATTTTTCTTATTTATTTATTTTTTTAGAGACAAGCATCTGACAATGTTGCTGGGGCTGGTCTGAAACTCCTAGCCTTAAGCAATCCTCCTGTCTCAGCCTCCTGAGTTGCTGGGACTACAGGCATGAGCCAGCATGCCCATCTCTTTGTGCTGCTTTAAATGTTTATGTTCAAAGTACAGCCTCCTAAATGACTATCATTGATATTAATAATTGCGGTCACTAAAAGTATGTATACAGTAGTCCCCCTTTATCTGAGGGGGATATGTTCCAAGACCCCCAGTGGGTACCTGAAACCATGAACAGCACTGAATCCTATGTACACTATGTTTTTTTCTATACAGTAACAGGCAGATATCGTGCACAGTGTGGAGACACTGGACAAAGAATGGTGCACATCCCATGCCAGACAGGGCAGGACAGTGCCAGACTTCATTACACTACTCAGAACAACATGCAATTTAAAACTTACAAATTGTTTATTTCTGGAATTTTCCATTTAATATGTTTGGATCATGGAAAATGAAACTGCTGGTTGGCGGGGGACTACTGTAATCTTATTGATAGAATTCTCATTTAGAGCCCAGAGACCTTGGCTATAGACATTTTGTGTGCAGACAGGTTTTGAAAGAAGTTACATGACTCCTTTTTCATTTCCATGATATAAATCATGCCAGACTTTGGGCAGTATTGCAAGCACTTTCTCCATTCAGGGTTGAATCATGAAAGAGAGCTAGCAGGCATTTGCCTGGCTGTCTATGAAGTGACCTTAACATTACTGTAGATGGTACAGAGAAAATAGGAAAACCCGGTCACCTTGCACTTAGGTTCATGACCAACAGTCATGGAAATAACAAGAACTAACCCAACAGCAACTTTATTGAGCACTTAACAGGTGCCAAGGACATCACCTAAGCAGTTAACATTGGGGGCATTATTTAATGCTCACAATAACCTGAGTTAGCACCATTTCTAGTAACTGTTTGGAGCTCTTGCCCATGGTCAGACAGCAAGGAAGCGGAAGTGCTGGGGCTGGACCTTGGGCTTAATATTATAACTAAAGCTTGAGCCTTTCTTCACCATTTTATTCTGCTCTCTAACTGGTCCACCTGACTGGGGACACTTGCCTCTCCTTATCTCAAGACTCAGATTTTGAAATATAAAAGTTTTCATTGTTGGGAAAGTTTGTAGAAATTTTACTAAAGCTTTAGTTGTTTGTAACAATTCTGGGGGGAATATTATAATATCCTCTTGGTTAGTGCAACGTAATGCAAGTAAGGGTGAGGGATTGCTAATTGAGGTTCTGTTCCTCAACCACTTGAACATTTCCTTGAGTCAGGCTTAAGGAAATAAGATACATTAGAAAGAACGCAGGTATGTGTGTTAACAAAATTAAAGCTAATTATAAAAAGCACAAGTAATAAGAGAACAGTATAAAACATGACTTTAGGAAAATCAGGTGATGTGTTAGTTTCCTATCACTGCTCTAACAAAATACCACAAGCTCAGTGGCTTAAAACAACACAAATGTATTGTCTTACCATTCTGGAGGTCGCAAGTTCTAAATGGATCTTGTGAGGTTAAAATAGAGGCTGAAGTGGCAGAGATGTGTTCCTTCTGGAGGCTCCAGGGGAGACCTGGTTTCCTTGACTTCTCCAGCTTCTAGGGGCTGCCTCCATTCCTGGGCTCCAGGACCCCACATCACTGGAATCTCTGCTTCCCTGCTCAGATCTCCTTCTCTGGCTCTCTTACTCCCTATTTGTAAGAAATCCTAGTTTATTTTTTTAATTGTGGTAAAATACACATTTACCATTGCAATCATTTTAAGTGTACAGTTTAGTAGTGTTAAGTATATTCACACTGTTGTGCAACAGATCTTCAGAACTTCTGCATATTAGAAAACTGATACGCTATACCCAATAAACAGAAACAGTAACACCTCAGGCTAGGCATGGTGGCTCATGCCTGTAATCCTAGTACTGTGGGAGGCCCAGGCAGGAGGATCACTTGAGGTCAGGAGTTTGAGATCAGCCTGAGCAAGAGCTAGACCCATCTCTACTAAAAATAGAAACAAAAATAAGCCAGACAACTAAAAACAGAAAAAATTAGCCAGGCGTGGTGGCTCACGTCTGTAGTCCCAGCTACTCAAGCAGCTAAGTCAGGAGGATCACCTGAGCCCAGGAATCTGAGGTGGCCGTGAGCTAGGCTGATGCCAGGGCACCCTAACTCAGGCAACAGAGTGAGACTCAAAAAACCAAAAAAACGATAACACTTCATTTCCCCTCCCCTCTAGTCCTGGGCAACCACTATTCTACTTTGTGTTTCTATGAATTTGACTGCTTTAGATACCTCATATAAGTGGAATCTTACAGTATTTGCCTTTTTGTGACTGGCTTATTTCACTGAGCAAAATGTTTTCAAGGTTCATTTATGTTGTACCATGTCAGAATTTTCTTTCTTTTCAAGGCTGAATCATATATATCCATATATTATATAGATATACCACATTTTGTTTATCCATCCATAGATGGACACTTGGGTTGCTTCTACCTTTTGGCTATTGTAAATAAGGCTGCTATGAGCCTAGGTGTACAAAGAGATTTTTGAGATCCTGCCTTTAATTCTTTTGGATAGATATACTTGCTGGATCATATGCTAATTCTATTTTTAATTTTTTGAGGAGCCACCTATTTCTCATAGCAACTGCAGTATTTTACATTCCTGACAACAGTACGTGAGAGTTCCAATATCTCACATCCTTGCCAACAGTTATTATTTTCGATTTTCTTTTGTATAATAGCCATCCTGATGGGTATGAGTTGATATTTCATTGTGGTTTTGATTTGAATTTCCCTAATGCTTAGTGATGCTGGGAATCTTTTCATATGTTTCTTGGTCTCTTTCTCTGACTCTGACCCTCTTACCTCCCTTTTATAAGAACCCTTGTGATTACACTGGGCCCACCTGGATAATCCAAAATAATCTCCCTATCTCAAGATCCTTAATTTAATCCTATCTGCAAAGTCACTTTTGCCCTGTAAGATAACATATTCACAGGACTTGGAGATCAGGATATAGACAGCTTTGGGAGTGTTATTCTGTCCTCCACAGATGAGTACCCTGCTTGCCAAAGCCAAGAGAATAAAAAGTTTGAAGAATGAATGTTTGGTTGATGATTTCAAATACTGTACAGAATCTGTATAGCCTAAAAAGATTTGGCTAAATTTATGATAGTGTCCTTTGATACAGCTTTCAGTAAAGTGGCAAGGCCACAATCTAGAATAAGTTATTAATATTTGAAGAAATATTCACACATGTACTCAAAGATATGTGAACAAAGATATCAAAAAAATAAAAGGCAAAATGACTAGAAAGCAGTCAGCAAAATTCTGATCATTTGCAGACAAAAAATTTTTGCATCCAGAAAATTCAGGAAAGTAAACTACAAAATCATTATCTTGCTTACAAAACAACAAATAACCACTTAGAGTTATAATATACAATATGGGAAGTTCCCATTTACAGTAACCACCTTTATTAGTCTGCTAGGGCTACTACAACAAAGTACCATGGATTGGGTGGCTTAAATAGAAATTTATTTTCTCACAGTTGTGGAGGCTAGAAGTCTAAGATCAAAGTGTTACAGAGTTTGGTTTATTCTGAGACCTCTCTTCGTAGCTTGCAGATGGCTGCCTTCTCCATGTGTCCTCACATGGTCTTTTCTCTGTGTGTAGGCATCCCTGGTGTCTCTCTGTGACCTAATCTCCTCTTCTCACAAGGACACCAGTTTGACTGGATTAGGGCCCACCTTAATTGCTTAATTTTAACTTAATTGCCATTTAAAGTTCCTACCTCCCAATACAATCACATTCTGAAATACCAGAGGTTGCTATTTCCACATATGAATTGGGGAAGGGGTACTCAATTTATCCCATAACATCCCCAGAAAACATACAGTACCCAGATATAATCCTAAAATGCTATATGAACCCAGAGGAAGGCAGCTATATCATGAAATTTTACTGAAAGACATAAAGAACACTTCAATAAATGGAGAAATGCACCATGTTCTTGGTGGGAAAGTCTTAGTATTAAAAAGTTTCAATAAAGTATCGATTTATTCCAAATTATTTTACTGGCATAACACAATTCTAACGAAAAACCCAACATGTTATTTTTCAAATCTCTCACCCTTTTTCTGTTTCATTTTTCTTCCATATTTTTTATATTATCTTTTTTTATTATTTTTCTTTTTTTTTTTGAGACAGAGTCTCACTCTGTTGTCCTGTTGTCCTGGGTACAGTGCAGTGTTATCAATGATGATGCCACTGAGCTATGAAGCTCACTGCAACCTCAAACTCCTGGGCTCAAGTGATCCTCTTGCCCCAGGCTCCCAAGAGCTGGGACCACAAGTGCACCACCATGCACAGCTAATTTTTTCTATTTTTAGTAGAGACAGGGTCTAGCTCTTGCTCCGGCTGGTCTTGAACTCCTGAGCTCAAGCAATCCTCCCATCTTGGCCTCCCAGAGTGCTAGGATTACAGGCGTGAGTCATCTCACTTGGCCTATTATCTTTCATTATATGCTCTTTGTATCTAATAAGTACACCATCCTCAGCAAAGACCCACTGTCTTTCACCCCAAATCAACCTTCCCAACTGTCCTATATCTGGCAATGGGAAGCCATCACCCTGCTAGTCACCTAGGATAAAACCCCTGAATTATCTTTGAAATTTTTGTTCTTAGTCCCCCTATAAACAGTCAGCCCTGTGCAGCCACTCTTGTTAAAGTTAAACCTGCACCTTCAGTTCCATTCCTATCTGCCCTTCTTACCTCATACTTGGATTCTTCTTTTTTCTGGTAGAGACAGGGTCTCACTATGTTGCTCAGGCTGGTCTTGAACTCCTGCCCTCGAGCAAGCCTCCAGCCTGGGGCTGCCAAAGTACTGGGCTTACAGGTGTGAGTTATTGCACCTAGCCTCAAACCTGGATTCTAACTCTGCACATCATCATTATCAAGAGTAATCTTTTTAAAACACAATTTCACTATTCTTTTCCACATTTACAAATATTATAGTCAATAATTCTACCAGGTGACCTTTGACAAGTTAATCACTGTGCCTCAGTTTACTCATCTATAAAATAGGAATGATAACAGTACTTACCTCACAGAGTTATGAAAATTAAAGGAGTTATTAATAATAATTTTAAGACACTTAGAACAGGAAGCACTTTACACGTGTTTGTTAAATAAATAAATACTGTCTTCATTGTTTTACCTGGAACTTAAAGTGCTCATTCCTGTGGGTTTAGGCATTGTACTCCCTTTTTGAATGATTATATTCAGAACTACTTTAATATTTTATTGATGAACATAGGTGTTGATTAAAGCAGTATTTTTAATACCAAAAGACTGAAGGCAAATTATACGCCTATCAGTAGAAAAACTGATAAATTCATACTATGGAAAACTATGGAGACAAAGGTAAATTTGTAAACAAAAGATACATTTGACATGAAAGGATGGCCATAACATATTGTTGAGTGAAAAACAGCAAGCTGAAGAACAAGAGGTACAATATGCTCCCATGCACATTCATTTTGGGAGAAGGATGCATGTAAATCTGTTAGCAGAAGACAGAAGTCTCTTATGAAATGAGGCAGTATAACCCTCCTGCAATAAATGTGTTACTTTTGTAAGTAATGTTACTTAAAAACAAAGGGATGAAAAGGAGAAAAAAACTAAAATACTGTGTGTTTAAAACTTCCTTATCTCTTGGAAAACTCACTTATCAAAAGATAACTAATCCTTACCACCGCACCGGTTCTTAGGAAAAAGAAAAGGAAAGGTAACTAGTCCTTTTGCCTTTGATGCTCCTAGGAACTTTATCTGAACTGAATGAAAATACTGGTGGATCTGGGGATGACCGGGAGTCAAGTGCTAGGATTTGATCAGAACCTGTGTCCCACCCAGAATGGCTTTAAACACCTTGCAAATTAACCTCAAACGCCAATTTATATGTTTTATCTGAGAAATAGGCATCATCAAATATTTTTGTTTTACCCTGAAAGTCAGCCAACAGAGGTAACTACCCGGGAAGTTGGAATGGAATGAGAAGCAAACCTCCCATCTGAAGTGTGGATGGGGGTCTAGGAAACAGCTACCCTTTTCAACAAAGCTCAGACTCTCTGAGGCAGAAAATCTCCATGTAGAAGACTGAATTTTCTCATTTTTTTGAGAATCATTTCCGCTACCAAGGAAAAACTCAGGTAGTTGTACATAAAGTCAGGCACAGTTGAAAAATCCTTTTTTCCATGGTTGTTTTCCAGGAGTTGCTATCTCCTCACACTGGAGGGGTAGGGTTTTGAAAGCAAAAGGGAGCCCTCCACGAGCGCGGCGAGAGTGAGTGGCCTCAAAGAAATGAATTACACGGTGCATTCTCACTGGCTAGTACCTGCTTTGTCTAGGAAACAGCCTGTTGTTTTCATTTGTCACCACTGCGCCTCGCTGGGTATCAATAAGCTAGGCCCTAGCCGCCACCTGGTGACGCTAACGACGCCCGAAGTCTCTCAGCTGCTGCAGCCAGACAGGGGAAGCCGTCTCCTTTAAGAAGCTGACTCACGTGGATGCAGTGTTGTGCGTTCTCAGCTGGGAGGGGGAGGTGGATCCTAGGTCTCATCACATTGGCCGCCTCGGGAGAGGGGGCAGAGTCAGCCTCTTTGATTGGCTGTACGAGTCCGTGGTGGAGGGTCACGGGCGGGGCGAGCTGCAGCTAGCTCGCCCAGGGTCTGCGGCTTCTGGGAGGGGTGGGCCGAAACGCGAAGGGAAGCCAGGGTGGGGGAGGGTGAGCCAGAGAAGGGGCGGGGCCCAGCGGAAAGGGCAGGGTGCCGGAGAGAGAGAGGCGGGGCCTAGAAATGAAGGGCGTTCTGGGCCAACGCGGAGCGCCGACTCCTGGAGGGGCGGAGCCACGCTGGGTGATTGACACAGAGGCCCAAGCAGGGATAGGCGGGGCCAAGGCCGGGGCCTGACTAAAGCTGGAGACTCGGTGGCCGAGGGGCTTCGTCCCAGCTGAGGAGCCAACAGCCGCTGGCAGCCGCGGATCTCACCGTAGCTCGGGGTGAGTGCTGCGGCGGGGCCTGGGCTCGGAGACGGAGCTGGGGCAGAGGAGCCGGTCCGGGCGGCTTCGAAGCACTCGGGGATCGGGCCAGGGCGGGGGGCCCGGGCAGGAAGTGCCTCTTTCTCGCCGCGCTCCCTCTGGTGTCCCTGCGCGGCTGTCCCTGGCCCCTCTGCGCGGGCCCCGGCGCCGGGACTGTGGGCTGACGTGCCGGGTTGCAGCTCTTTGTGAGGCCTGGCGCGACGGGCGCCGTCGGCCCGCCCCCGCCGCGCAGCCGGGCGACGGGTACGACCACAACAGCGGCGACCCCTCCGCACGGCGCCCCGGCCCCGCTGTCTCGGGCCGCGCCTACCGACCGGGCCGCGGAGGCCCTGCAGCGCCGCCGAGGCCTTTGACGCCCCTCCGCTAGCGGTTGGGCCGGCGACCCCCAGCCCCCGCGCCTGCTGCCCCGCCCCCATCGGGCCGCAGTCCCCGCCGCAGTGTCGGGGTCGCGCCGGGCTCCTCGGCCCCTGCCCCGAAGTGAAGTCGGAACTTGGCCGAGTTGTTTAGGCCACGATGACGCCACGGTGTGACCCGTCCTGGAGAGGGCCCCACGCCCGGCCTGCAGGGCACTGCCCACGGGCGGGGGCGGTGGCGGCGTTCGCCGTTGCCTGCGCTAGGTGAACGTGCCCCAGCCCTGCCTTTCTGCCGCTGACCCCTGTCCGGAGGGCGCGGGGCGACTGTTGGGCAGCCTGCGGTGTGCGGGGCCGTGGGATCCCGCGCCCGCTCAGCTGTTTCCTGCGGGTGTTTGTTGTACCGGAGGAGGCCCCGCCGCCGCCGCGCTCTTCCGCCCCGCCCCTCGCCATTGGCCAGCGGTCGTCACGTGGCTGCAATCAGCTGGGCCGGCGGCGGGGGTGCTCGCGGCTGCGGCCGAGCCCCCCGGCGCCCGGGGTTGCCCGGGCTGTCCCACTGTCCCCGCCGCGGGCCGCGTCCTACCGGCCGCTCGCGGCGGCGGGGAGGGTGGAGGTGCTCTTGGAACCCCTTTATTTACAGTCTTATGCAGGCAGGTAGGACAAACGGGTATTTCGATCGGCGGGTATGGGAAGCTGAAATACTACCAAGATCTGTTTAATACTGACACCGACCAGTCGTCTTCTCAAGGGAGAGCCTAGGAAGGTGTAAGCTCATTTATTTTTAAACTTTTTCTGTTTACAGAGCCCTGTTGGTAATCTGAGGATTTTTATTCCGGGTCTCCTTGACAGATGGAAACTGTGAAGTAACCTCAGGCTAACCTTGTGTTTTTGGAAAATTAATAGACTTAGGGGTGAAATAACAAGGGGTAATAAGATATTAGCTATTAGCTAACCCAGCACATACAGCTTTGCAGCTGCATTCCAACAAAGAGGAACCAAAAGCATGCAGGGTTTCTAGGGCACATACTTGTGCCAGATGCGAAGTGCTTTGGGTGGGTTTTTTTCCCTAAAAGTTTATTGCATATTTCTATGGGTTAGGTAAGAAGGAAATTATAGAGAGCTTAGAGTCTTTTCTCTAGGAACTTTTACAATTTAGTAAAAAGTCATAAACAAATGAAATTAAGTAACAATACAAAGTTAAATATTAGTAAGTTATAAAGTGAATGTTATAAAAGTTCTGAAATAAGGCAGTGAGAAATGAGTGGGAGTGAAGTGGGAAACATTTTGAAGTGGATTGGCATTGATTAAACCTAGAAAATGAAGAGGTTTTGGGTTGCTATCGGGCTGATGGGAGCTTAGGAAGAAAAAACAGGCCTAGAACATTTGCAAGTATCAAGGAGACGGAGCTTGTGGAATTTGGAACACAAAATACTTTCCACATATCTCCTTTATTTTTCTGGGTATGTACTGGAACACCAGGTAGAATTACACTCTGGAAGGAGCTGTTTACTTTCCTACACCCTGATCCAGCCCAGTGTCCAGTACAGGACTTTTTTGACTTTATCTCTAGCAACCATCTTATCTCTAAGAAAGGAGCATGATGAAATATGCTCAAGTAAATTATTTAACTCTATACAGGGAAACTAAGTAAATTGGATTTTAACAGTAACTTTTCCAAACAAGGTTAGGAAACGTATGTGACTTCTATGTATTGGATCATTGAAGACTTGTCTAGGCTTATTTGCCTTTTCTATTTTCTATTTAAGTAGTAGGAATAAGAAACAGGTTTTGAAACAATAAAAAGTGAAAGGAAACAAAGCCAAAAATTTAGTGTAAAAGAAGAAATTAGCTACTACCTCCAAAAAACAATCCATGATATTTGAAGATAGTCCTAAGTATATTTGTGCCCACAATATCACTTTAGGTTTAATAGTGCCTGAATGCCTATCTAAATCAATATCAATTTTCCTGATAATCCTGTGTATCAATGTCAATTTAATGTAGGAACTGAACCTCAGCTAGGCATAAACTTGCTACTTGCTGCCTGAATCAGGAAACCAGACATTAAATTCTACTCCAATTCATCCAGTTAGAGGCTTGCGTAACAACAAACAACAGATCATGAAATTGTCTTGCCAAGAGTTTTTTGGGGAGATTACCAACTCAGTTTGTGCACTGACTCCTGGCTTTCTAAGTTATGTGACTAGTCTTATTTTCTAATGATGATTAAACTAGGCATTACAGAAATACAGTAAAGTTGGAGGCCATTTAACAAAACAAGAAAAAGTAAGGCGTTATTTGGGGGGTAAGAACAAAAACATACTTAAAAATTTGGATCTAACGAAGACCTGATTCCACAACGAGGATATCATTTGACATAGCCAGGTAAACTGGTCAGGTATTGCAAGAGTATAGCATAGCTTTCTTGTGTCACTGAAACCTTGGCTTGGCAAATATTTTGTACAAAACTGGAAAAGTAGTTTCATGGATCTAACTTCTTTTCCCTTGTAGGTTTTTAAATAGCATTTAGTCACAAATCAGTATGAAAAGAGTTGATGAAATTACATTAGCACTAAATGTTAATTATTGTAGTAATCAACCCAGCACTGTTAAAAGTTCTTTGGGTTTTTCATCCTTTGTTTTGGAGAGGGAAGAGACTAAAAACCATATATACAAGCTTGCTTCTACATACACTAACCCATTTTAGGAGAATTTTATTGTAAAACAAAACCTCTGGAAGGGGCAGATTTGGTTAACCCTTTTTGCAAACTGTGAACTGAGTGTTTTTCCATCAGAAAGTCCTATGAGACGCAAATAGATATCTATTGTTTTCTTCCCTGGTAATTTTAGGACTGGGAAATGGTGCCTCTGGCTAATTTCACTTGCCTGCACTGAAACCAAACTGGATTATTAATTATAGGGAGTTTATTTATGGACACTGAAGTCTGAATTTTGTAAATGTTCATGTGTCACAAAATATCCTTTTGATTTCCCACCCCTGAACCATTTAAAAGTTTAAAACTCATTGTTAGCTGTGGGCAGTACAAAAACAGGTGTTGAGCTGTATTTGGCCCACAGGCCTAAGTTTGCTAACACCCACCCCCCCCAGCTTTTAAGGCAAATACTTAGCATTGTACCATATTTTATTTGTTAGTGTGTAGAGATAAAAGAAACCAATAAACAGTCTTAATGGAAAATTGTTTTACTAGCCTGGAAACAACTAGAAAATTATATAATTCATCATGTCCAATTTTTAAAATAAAGCATTTTGGGAGACTTTGTCTCTCACAGATTTCTTTTTTTTTTTTTTTTAATTTTTATTTTTTCTTTTATTTTTAAATTGAAAAAATTTTTCTTACGTACATTGCCCTTGCCCCCCTCCCCCCTCACAGATTTCTGAAAGAGAAAAATTGTTAGATTCTGTAAATTTCTTTTTTTAAAATTCCATAAAAAGGTGGAGGTCCTAAAATGTGATTGCTTCACCAGAGCCTCCTGGTAAAAGAAACTGGAAGTTATAGGTAACTAAATGTGCTATTTGTTGGAGGGAGAGGAAATTGAAAATAATTACCAAACTGTGATCTATGCATCATCTGTGAATTTCACTTATATTTTCATCCCAACGGCCTCCAGTTAAACAACCAAGTTTGATACTTATTTCAACGTTTTTAGGATTTTATAACCTGGAACAACTAAAAGCTAATACCAAAGAAGCCTTTTTTGTAAAATTATCTGGGAAATGTTACTTATAAAAATTAAGAATATTAGGTTAGTGCTTTTGCTTGAAATGTTGAAAAGGAAGGGAGCATCTTAAAATTTAAGCTTTAACTATGTTGAGTTTGGCCCTAATTTCAGCCATAAACTTGAACTTCAACACTGACAGGGAAGCTGCATTTTGTTACTAAGGGACACTGTAAGGTACCCCCAGAATCAACACAGAGAACATTAGCCATCTGTGAACGCAGCTTCTTCTTAAGATGTTTTAGAAATATGTGGCTGAAGAGATTTAGGATTCCTCTAAGTTCAAGCAAGGTGATTAGCATAGGTGGAAAGTATTTTGAATATAAAAGCAATCAGACAGAAAGCAGATCAGTGGTTGCCAGTGGCTGAAAGTGGGAGAGAGTATTGGCTGCAGACGGGTTTTTGGGAATTTTTAGGGTGTGATGGAATCATTTTAAAGTCAGTTTGGAGTGATGGTGACACAACCTTATAAATTTACTAAATATCATTTCATTGTATACTTACAGTAAGTAAATTTTATATGTAAAATATTAAGCTCTTTTAAAAAAAATCAGCTATTTTCTATTATGTCAGAAAAAAGTCTCAAAGTTTGTAGAGGAGCAGTCTATGAGCTTTTATTAGGTTATTAAGTGTGAAGTGTCTGATTTCTTTAAGTACTAAGTTTGACAGTTAATATCTGTGACATTTAACTTTGACACTTCTTATTTTTATTTTTATTGTAAAAAGTACATCATTCTTTCAAATGCATGTTTTGACTTGTGGTTATCTTTCAAATTTCTTTTTACAACAATTTTTGTACAACCATAGATAAGTCAAAAATTCATATTTCAAATATGAGTTCCATCATATAACCAATACAACAGCTCAAAATATCAACAAAGTGTTTGGAAAGGATGTGGCTGATGAACGCACAGTACATTGATGGTTTTAAAACTTTTGGTAATTTTAATCTTAAAAATGAGCCACGTGTACGACCTCGGACCAACATGGATAATGATAAACTAAAAATTGTAGTGGAAGTGAATTCATCTCAACCTATGCATAACTTAGCAACAAGGTTTGGTGTTACTATTCCAACAATATTAGACCGTTTAAAACAAATCGATATGGTAAATAAGCTGGATAGATGGGTACTACATAAATGAAACAAGCGTTATAAGAAAAATCTTCTCAAAGCTTGCCATTCTTTGTTGTCACGACATAAAGGCGAAACATTTACACACCGTAGTTACGTGTGATAAAAAAAAATAGATTCTTAACAATTACAAGTGTTTGGCACAATGACTAGAGAAAGGTAAAGTGCTGAAACACAGTCCAAAACCAAATATTCATCAGCAAAAGCTAATGGTGTCTGTTTGATGGTCCAGTGCTGGTATTATCCACTCCAGCTTCTTAAAACCTAGTCAGTCAATTACAGTGGATGTCTACTGCACCCAATTGGACAAAATGATGAGGTTGCTTGTTATTAAACAGCCGAGATTTGTCAGTAGAGACAAACCAGTTCTCTTGTAAGACAATGCTTAACCACATGTTGCACAAACAACACTGCTCAAACTACAGCAGCTGGACTTGAAAACTCTGTCATCCACCATGTTCACCAGACCTTGCACCAACTGACTGCCACTTTTTACAAGAAAAATATTCGGTTCTCAGCAAGCTTTGGAAATTACCTGTAGCTATTTCATCACCACCTCGCTCTCCAGGCTTCTCCGCTGCTGGCATAAACAAGCTACCATTAAGATGACAAAACTGTGTTGATAGTTGAGACACATAATTGGATTAATTGTACTGCTGCTTGTTTGAGATATAATAAACTAAACTTTGATTCAAAATCAGAAATTTCATATTTAATGACGTAATAGAAAAGGGTGGATGAAGCACTTGCCTTTGACCATACTTTTGTAGCACTATTTAGCACAAATGTAGTGGCATTTGTGAATGTATATTGCATTTAATAATACACACTCCCTGACCATGAAAGGCTTATCTAGATGTGATGAGGGGTTAAGACAATGATGACGGGGGAGGGAGGAAAGACTTGCAGATTGATTTCGGAGGTGTTGTCAGTTTTGCAGGGTTTTTTTTAATGAAGTTGCCAGAGTTTGTGATTTAGAAGAGTTTGTGATTGGAATTGCCACCAACCAAGTAGGGAACCTGAGGGAGAAAGACTGAATCTGGCAACCTGGTCACTAGAGAGAGAGTGGAGTGAAAAGAACTGGAGCGAGAATTAATTCAGAGCACAGCTTGGCATCTTCTGGAGAGTCATGTTCTGTTTATTTCTTTACTTATAAAAGTGGGGTAATAAATAACTGCTTTAAAAATTGTCAAAATTAAATGTGGTAGGTATGTAAGTACCAAGTGCAGTGTTCCATACCGTGTAGACACTAAGAAGTTAACAGGTCTAAGACAGAGTTCAGTATATCATCCAGGTCCAGAGAAGCCTGACTCAAGTTTAAGTCTTAGCTTTTTAATGACCTTCCTCATTAAGCAGTAAAGTAGCTGTCTCAGTTCACACTGCTGTAACTGCATACCATAGGCTGAATGGCTTATAAACAACAAATTTCTCACAGTTTTGGAGGCTGGGAAGTCCAACATAAGGCACTGGCAACTGGCAGATTCAGTGTCTACTGATGGCACCTATAAGCTGCATCCTCACATGGTGGAAAAGGGAAAGGCAGCTTTCTGGGACTCTTACAAGGATGCTAATCCTATTCTTATGGGCTCTGCCCTTGTGACCTACTCAACTGCTAATACCATCACATTGGTGATTAGATTTCAACATGTGAATTTGAGGGGTGCACAAACGTTCAGACCATATCAGTGGCATTTTAATTGATGTCAGCCTCTTGAGAACTTAAATACTGTAAGTCAGTATTAAGTTGAGTTTCTAACTCTGAAAAGCTAAAGCTTACTCCCTGGAACCTAATGACCTGGCAGAGGTTTTTCTGTTTCCTAAAGACCCTTGACAGCAAGTGATGTTTTGCTTGCTTCTGCTGGATTCTGTGGCATTCTCACTAATCTTTTTTGGCAAACAAGAACTACATTTTACATATATAGTGCTCTATAAATGGCAGCCACAACTAGGAATAGTGTAACATAATGTTCTGCCTAGATATTTTTGGTCTTGGTAATGAATCTTATCATTGACTCCAGTAAAAATAGTTGGGTAAAGAGTAAAAAATAGATTGAATTGGAAGCAGAGAAAAGAAGGCATGTTAAATCTGTTTACCCCCAGTAGGAAATGGTCACCGCTATATTGTAATTTTGAGCCAGATACAATGATGTAGGCAGCAGGTATGGAAAGAGTTGATTTTGAAGTTCAGTACATTCTCCACAATAGCATTGTATCCACTGTGGTCAGTTCAGAAACAGCTAGTTACTTCTGCATTATGGTTGAAATAAATTACAATATGAATATTTTATTTAAAATTTTTAAGGAAAATTGGCTTTAAAATAATGAGACCCAGAAGCCCTAGCTGGAGGCTATACATGACTGTACAAATACTAGTCCTTGTAAGAAATATTAAACCTGAGGACTATGCCTTAACAGCCAAGACTCTAAAACCTTGCTGTTGATTCCCATCTGTTAATGATCAAGGTTAAAAAGCATGACTAAAACCAACTGCTCATGGGTTTGTTGAATAATTTATTTATATTGAGAGTCATAAATTCAAATGTTCATATGAGGACCAAACAGGTAAAGTGATTGTGTGAAGCAGAGTGGAGTCTGAGCAAATGAAATGGCCTTAGGTGTTGCAACTCAACTGTAGTCAGTTGTTGCCATAAGAGAGTACATGCTCTGTGTTGCACGCTCTTTAATTAAGATTAAAAATTATGTGGCCCAAATAAAACAGACATGTCCTTATGTGGCCCAAATAAAACAGACATGTCCATGTGTCACGTTTTTTTCAGGGAACGGTTGTATTCTTAATCATCTGAAAGTAATGCTATATTACTTTCAGCATGAAAGTAATGCTATAATCTTAAAGACTGAAAGATTAGGCAGTAAGTTTTACCTTTTGCTGTCATTTTACAGAAATATTATCAGAAAGTTAAATATCATACCTTAGTCTGTTTTTAGGCCAGAGTTTATTCATTGTGACTTTTGTTAATGCACTGGTTTTCCTTTTACTAACTGCACATTGTAATTCACCATTTGTTTCTTATTCCTTTTAAACTTCCGTATCATAATGTTTAAGGGAAGTCATAAAGATGTTTGTGATAATGACATTTCTGATGGCATTAGGAGGGCCCAATGCCTGGGAAGTTCATAGATCTGAAAAGCAATGGAATTTCCTTTTTAATTTGTAATGGAATTCCCCCAATCTTAAGGTGACATTCTTATTACAAACATGCATTCTGAGTTTTTTTTTCGTAGTTGCAGTTATATTAGCTCTACATGCCATTCTAAAAATGTGTAACGTTAAATATTAACACAGGAACTGATAACTACACCCAGGAATAAATTATTTTTAAAATGAAAGCTGTAGTGTATTCTTGACTATATTTGGCTC
The DNA here is from genome assembly GCA_963574885.1 of Lepilemur ruficaudatus. Classification (NCBI taxonomy): domain Eukaryota; kingdom Metazoa; phylum Chordata; class Mammalia; order Primates; family Lepilemuridae; genus Lepilemur; species Lepilemur ruficaudatus. The sequence continues at coordinate 33,438 of CAUYRT010060503.1, forward strand.
TTTAAAAATACAGTTTAGGTATTAGTTTGCAATACAGAGAATTAGTTGCAATGAATTTAAGGAATTGCATGTATTAACTCCCCTACCTTTTGAAATATTGAAGTGTGATTATCTTGGTCAGAAGTTTGTTTCAAAGCCATGTTTTATCAATGTAATAAGATTTCTTAAAGCTAAGAAGTTATATAAGCGGAAAGCCCCTCTGTCCCTTATTCTGTGCAGACTGCACTAGCTTATGCCAGGCTGAGACCATCGTTATGGGAGGGGCAGTGTGATGGAAGGTGAGGGGGTGATGGAAGAACTTTGTCTTTGAGTTGGGTGAGCTGCATTCAGCTGGCTTTCTGTATTTAACAGCTGTGTAACCTTTGACCAATTAACCTTTTTTGACTTGATTTGGATGATCTATTAAATAGAGGTGATAACAACCTCACAGAGTTGTGATGATTTTGAAATAAGTACCTTGTACAGTGTTCCCTGGACATAGACTCAGACTTACTAAAGTTAGTGCCATCCCCCTATGCAGTTGTTCAGTGCACCTGGGGACCACAGACCCACTCATCTCATGCTCTCAGACCAGACTACCTTCTTCTTATTTTCTAACTGCCCCTTTTTCTACTCTTACCTGATCATCCCACTTATACCCTACATGTCTTTCTCAAATTACACATGCTCAGAATGTGTGCTTAACACTCATGCTAAACTATTTTTTCTCACTTCTCTGCCAGTGCTTTATATAATAGTATCAGTCGTTTTCTGAAATTCCACTTTCTGTTCCATTTCCAATCAAAAGAGACGTGATACCATTCCTTGGCCTTGTCTAAGCGTATGTACTTCCTTAGCTCACTGCTTCTAGAATGTTCTTAGGTTGGATATTCCTGTTTATTCGTTCGGTGCATGAACTTTTGTTCAGGGTCAGCTATTTCATATGAGTACTACATCAGAGATTACATAAAAATTGTTCTCTATGACACCCCTTCAGTAGGTGCTAACAAATTTTTTTTATTATAATGCATTTATTATCATTTTCCATTTGCTCCTAGGTTTTTAGAACTTCAATTATAAAAATGGGCAGAATTTTCCTTGATCATATTGGTGGTACCCGTCTGTTTTCTTGTGCAAACTGTGATACGATCCTGACCAACCGCTCGGAACTCATCTCCACTCGGTTCACAGGCGCCACTGGCAGAGCATTTCTTTTTAACAAGGTTAGTGAGAAAAAGTTTCATTCCTAAGTGGATATATTTTACAGTAGCAACATAATACCCCCTCAGACCTTAGAGATACCGAAAAGAATCAGAATGAGAGCCAAAATCTTTAGAAATGATTGCCCACTAGCTTGTCTTTGGGACCTCAGGAAGGTATTACTAGGATGTGATTTTTAACCTTGAAAGTTTAAAGTAAATATGTTAATCAGAAGCATGGTCTCTATTGCCTCAGAAAATGTTCAGCGTAAGAATTTTATAGTGACTCCACCACAGACAATGGAAGGAGTCAAGATACCCACCTCCCTTCCCTGCCTGTCACTGATGTATCCCTTTAGGATGATAGCTGCATTAAACTATTATAACTTTACAGTGAAAGTGAGTAAGGTCATCTAACAACTTGTCTCGCTCTAATTCAGGTTCACTAATTCTTTTACTATTTTTTTGATTTTTATTTATTTTTTTACCGACCACTCATTCATCAGTCATCACCAATCCTTTTGATTATGGTTTGGCTTATTACATAGGTTTGCCAACAGGAGGAACATTTTATGACTTGCAGATATTTCTAGTCTGCCTTTGTAATTTCTGGCTTGCTTTGAAATTGGTTGATGTGATTCTGCCTCCTGGAGTCTAATATATAATAGCAAAGTTGAATTGCCAAATCTCTTAGGCTAAGAAACATGGCTAGTCTAGGGTACTGTTCTTAGAAGGTCAGACAAATTTCCCCAGTAGCCTCTTGTTTCAGGCAGAAACAAGCTTTTCTCTCAGAGTATTGCTAGTGTATACCCCTTGACCTTTATTTAGATAAAAAGTACAGGATTGTCACACTAGAACAGGCCACCTGCCTGTTTTTTTGTAAATAAAATTTAATGTAACACAGCCTATGTTGTTGATTTATGTATTGTCTATGGCTGCTTTCATGCTGCAATGCCACAATTAAATAGTTGCAACAAAGACCATATAGCCCTCAAAACCAAAAGTACTATCAATCTCTTTACAGAAAAGTAAAGTGTGTAGAGGATTGTGGGGTATTCAGAATCATTGGAAAGTCTTCACAGATTGTCTTAGAACCCACTTCATGTGTTCATTGTCTTTGAACTTACTTAAAATTATGCATTACAGTGTATGGTCTATAGTAGGCTCAGTCTATGCCAGTCTATAAAATGTACTTTTAGGAACAAATTGACAAGCTCTTTTAGGGAAAACCTGTGGTGTACTAGGTTGTTTTACATTGATTGTCTTGTTTGCATTCATCATTGTATACTGAAATGGTAACAGTTGGACCCAAACCTACAATTCATGACTCCAATTTCAAGACTCTTTCTTCACTACAGCACAGTAATGTACCTAGTGTGCATACATAGTGCGACTTGGACTATAATACAATAGTGCATAATTGCATTAGATACCCAGTACAGTGCCATTTCCAGATGTTTGTCCCAGAAGATTCTAAAAATAGCTCTTGGGAAAGGTATTTATAGGTTTTTATAGGTTTGACTAAAGCAACAACTTCGCTATCTCCTTTCTGAGTTGCTGTTAGTACACCAGCCATAATATTGTGTGCTTCTTTGGCAAATAACTTATGTGCCTTTGCAATTTTGTTTTTACATGTTTCTTAGGTAGTTAACCTGCAGTACAGTGAAGTTCAAGATCGGGTCATGCTCACTGGCCGCCACATGGTTCGGGATGTGAGCTGCAAAAACTGCAATAGCAAACTGGGATGGATCTATGAGTTTGCCACTGAAGACAGCCAGCGTTATAAGGAAGGCCGTGTGATCCTGGAACGTGCTCTAGTTCGAGAGAGTGAGGGCTTTGAGGAGCATGTACCATCTGATAACTCTTGAAGAAAAAGAGATAAATCCATCTTTTCCCAGGTCTCCTTCACTGAAATCAAAAACCTACTTACATACACTGTCACCTTAGCATCAGAGTCGGATTCATGAACTGCAGAACAAGACATTGTGAGAATCTAAGATGGAACCTTTCTTTCTTTCTTTCTTTCTTTTTTTTTTCAATTTTGTATTTTCCATCCAACAGCAGTGTGTAGAGAGAATATTATGCAGATGCCGTTAATTTTTTTTCCCTATGTTTACATCTTGAGGCAGAAGAGTCTGTCTGCAGCTATCTGGTGGGCTATGTAAGGAAAAAAATCTGGGCTATTAGAGTGAAAAAGTGTGTTTTATGTAAATTTTGAAAGGAAAATATGTCAAGAGCATGGTTTTTAAACTTGGACTTCATTTAAAAATTTTTTTTAAAAATTCAAGTTATTTCACTTGATTTGCTAGCTTCAGAGAAGAGATCCGAATTGTGCCCAGTGCAAAAGGCTCAGTGTTAGCATGGCTTGTGCTGGCCAGTGTGCCATATTCTTGTTGGAGATGAACCGTAGCACCAGAGCCCATTCTTCCTTGTCAGTCTTGACCCAAAGATGTCACCATTCCTAGTTATTTGTCACCACATAATTGGTGTTGATTGGAAACATTTTCTGAAATGGGCAGAACTGCTTGGTTGTCTTTTTTCCATGTAACTTAAGCATAGTAATATAAATAAAATATAGTTGGATGTTTTTGGTCTTGTGTTACTTTCAAAAACACCTGATAAAAGAGCAGAGTATCTGCTAAGAGTATCTGATAAGCAATTTTCATAGTAGTTAAGTGTTTCTTTTAATCTCTTAAGCCAATTGACTATATGATATTCTTTGTTTAAATGAAAGCATATTGTTTAAACCCGCAGTATTATTGCATTTAGAAAACAGTTGAACAGAATGTTAGTGTGCATTCATGCAGAATGCATTTAATCTGAATCTGTTTTAAAATGAGGGTTGAAGCACCAGCTTATCTAAAAATACTGCTTTACAAAGCATTTCAACCTTTTCCCTTCAATTTTGCATTTTTGGCAAGTCTATAGAGCCAAATAGTTTCATCAAAGGACTAGATCTCTAATTAGCATTGTTTTTCAGCTCTTCCCCCGGAAGTTCAGCTATCAAAATCAAAACTCTGCTTGGTACCGTCAAATGGAAAGGGCTCAAATTTGACTCAGTGCTATTTTAGCCCCAAATTTATGACATGAAGTAATAAAATGTCAATATTTCTTTATCTAAACTACTTCCACATATTCTAGTGTTTGCTTTTGGTGGAATAAATGACCAGTAAAATTGGCAAATTATTTAAATGAAAGAATGCATGTTTGCATGCTCAGTTTCTAGGTCTTTTGTCTAGAAAGGAAATTTACCTCAGTTGAATTTGAAATCTGTTGTTGATGTTAGAAGTGACTTCTGAGTGCAGTTAAGTTCCTCTTATTTGCCTTTGGACTCTTGGTTAGAGGCATAGTTATCTGATGAAGTAGGTATACTATATTGCGTTTGAAATAAGTAGACACAAATTATTCCCTATCCTCCCTGCACCGTGGACTAAATCTAAGAACCTGCATTCATTTCCATTCATTTCCATACTGGCCTTTGACTATACGCAGATTCCTAGTAGCATGCCTTATCTACAGCACTATGTGCATTGTTGTCACAATAAAGTGTATTTTGTCTTGCATTGGTGCAACATTGCTACTTGTTTTCCACTGATCTGATCTAGTGATCATCTTAATTTTTATCTCTAAACACAGACTATAGATACCTTTGAGTGGATATAGCTTTCTTCACTTGGCAGTGATAATGACATTCTGACTTCTCTCTGCTGAATTAACATATGAAGACATTGAATTTACCAATATTAACTTCTCTGAGATCATTTTGCCTTAGACACTGACAAGTATAAAGCATAGTTCAGTATATGTGAACAAATAAGTGTCATATTGCTAAGTTAACTTTTAAGTGATTGGCATATATAGTAATGAGCTATACCTGCCTTTTAAAAGCTATTTAATTTGGAAAAAAAAATCAATATTGGAAGACCCATTTATATTGGATTGTTTACAGAAAAACAAACATTGTTCACTTGAGATGGGAACACTAATAGGAATGGTTTTACTTTGGAGTGTGAAAGCTAAGTACAGATGAACTTACTGCATAATAACTGGGTCACTGTGAGGGGTATACAGACTTAAGCTTTTTCCCTTTGATTGAAAATAAGAATCCTACCTCTTAGGTTACAGTGACCATAACTTGTTTTGATCTTAAAGGTGCATTTATTTAGAGACCCTGAGGTGAATTCTGGGTTAAAAATGTTAGTAATGATGTAATGATTTGTTGCAGTTGTGATTGGCTACTTTGGGATTGGAGGGGAAAAGTATGAGTAGTACCAGCTGTTTCCTAAATTTACCTATTCATAAAAGTCATAGGGATGTTTAAATTGTTGTCTGGGTCCCAGCCTAGGCCTAAGTCATTCTACAGGTAATTTTTGGTGGGACAGAATTGACAAACCACCAATTGGAAAATATTCAGAGACATGTTTATGATGGTTCATTTCCAAAACAGTTATATAAAAATATCTCAGTTGAAACAGATATCCACTAATTGCTTATCTATTTAACACCTGCTTCCCAATAAGGGCCATATAAAACTTCTAATGTAGGTAAGGTGTTAATTGGAAATAGAGCAAGAATAAACTGAAAAACTCCTGTTAGGCTAGCACTTTGCACTGATACCTATTATAAGAATAAAGCATAACTAAGCTTAGAAATTAGGGTGGATACTCATTCCTACACTGGGTGTTAATTGTATGGCTTCTTTATCTTAAAGTATTGGGCTTCCCAAATTGAAACTTCTGTAGTAAAGCATAAAATATCCGTTCCAAAGCACTGTTAAGAATTGTGATCCTGGACACCCTTTGCATATTTTTTTCAAGTCATCGGCAACATGACCACCTTGGAGACTTGTTAAACACGTGAATTGTGTTTGTATTCCTTCCCCAAATACGGAATGGATCTCTGAGGTGGAGCCAAAAAAAATTCAGATTTTTAATAGAACTCCAAAAGTACCATGTCTATTAATATGAGAATTATTGCTCAAAGCTTTATTCAGAATCTACAGTTGTGATATGTTACTATTTGGAAAAAGCATGTGCTTGTCACAAGAGGCTTATAAGCTGAGAAGTGCAGATAAGGGGGAAAAAAGATAAATAATGCTTTTCCACCTGCTTAAAAAACAGTGATTCTTAAAATGGACAAATATAAGTTAGATAAACTGGCTTTAAGAAGTGGAAGAGTCTTCTAGTTTCTGGAAAAGGGCATCTAATTTCTGGAAAGATTACTGGACGTAAAATCTAAAGACCTTGTCTTTAATGTAACTTTGGGAAGTTACTTAACCTCTGAACCTCAGTTCTTATAAGTATGAATTGTAAAAATAAGCCCTGTCGTAAGTAATTCTTGTTAGAATATGTTGAAATATAGGTCATAAAAACCTGTTGATAAGCATTATAAAAATGTATGGAATACTTTTTTCAGTAATCCCGAACAACCCTTCACAATTTAACCTAATTTTGTTCTAAATTATAGAATGACTAGAATGTTTTTAAAATTCTTTACATCCTTCCTGGACGTGACATGTACTGTTAAACCTTTTAACACATTAGAGCTTGAAGTCTGCAGTTTATCAAATATTGTCATTTTGAAAACCAGGTGTGGTGGTGCACACCTGTAGTCTCAGCTACTTGGGAGGCTGTTGCAGAAGGATTGCTTGAGGCCAGGAGTTCAAGACCAGTCTGGGCAACATAGACTCTTCTAACCCCATCTCTAAAAAATTTTTTTAAATTAAAAAAAAAACAACAAAATTAGGTGTGGTGGCTCACACCCATAGTCCCAGGTACTCAGGAGGCTGAGGTAGGAGGATTGCTTAAGGCCAGGAGCTCGAGACCAGCCTGGGTGATACGGTGAGACCCCATCTTAAAGAAAAATTATTATCTTGACCTTTCACTATAAGGAAACTTTCATAATCTGCTACAACAGGCATTTTACATTGCTTTCAAAAACCTTCAAAGCTCCTGTTTTTCTTCTACCATGGAGCAGAAGGAAGAAAGGTAAAAGGTTTATTAAGGACCTCCATGGTAAAGAAAAGGTTTATTAAGTAACCTCCATGGTAAATAAAAAGCAACCATTTTTTTCCCGGAGAAGGTAACTTTTAGAAGAACCTGGAAGAATTTCCACTGGTGGCTACTGACTAGTTACTTTTTAAACCCCGTTTTCTTTCTCCTGTGTTTGTGTCAGCCTGTTTCATACTGCTATAATGTTAGTCCAGTTTTGAAAGAATCCTAAGGTTGTGATTTGGAGAAATGATTTGTATACCAAATCATCTAATCCTCTTCTGAGTTGCCCTAAAGATGGCAAGTTATGTCTTGTCCTTGGATTTAAAGCAAAATACAAAGACAAATTCTATTTAGTAATTACAAAAAAAACCTGTATCCAGTGCAAATTTGAAAGCTCCTGAGGATCAATCAGAGTTTCCAAGGACTAGTGCAGTTTGGGAAACCCCAGTGGTGTGCCCCTGAGCCAGGAAGTTAGCTTGAGCTGTTCCCCGTAGTTTCCCTTCTTTCCCAACGACTGTTGAGAAACCGTAGACAGCTGTCAGCATCTGGCCACCACCCTCTCAGCTAACTCACTGTACCCGTAGCCCTCCCAGAAAATACTAGGCAAAGCAGAGGCATTACTGTGAACTCATGAAAATTCTATGAGTGTTCTCTATCCCAAGCTATCTCCCTTTGCCCAGGTTCCAAGTCAATTGGAAGGAGCTCAGAAGCCTGGCTGAAACCTGTCAATATGCCAGAAAGAAATAAAAAGTATTTCACTCCCTTTCTAAGTGAGTCTCAGACCCTGTGTTAGAGTAGGCTCCTTAGAACAACAGAAAGTGAGTTTCAGAGATTGGGAGAGGACATTTTAAGAACTTGTCTGGGTAAAATGTACAAATGATCCTGCTAAAGTTTATGCTGGAGAACAAATGTTTTTAATAATATAAAATCAGCTGGAAACTATGCTGTTGGAAAAATACCAGTAGGTGGCATGAATGTGCAAGAAATTTCCATTCTTAACCATTAGGCTGACTTGCCTTGGAAAAGAGTAACACTTGGGCAGTCTGTTCTTGTTGCTGTTGGTTAGTCCCTGATATTGGAGTAACAGGTGCTGCTGTGAGGGACTATTTTACTCCAATGGTGCAGGGTCATTGTGGGAGTCAAAACATGGAAAAAAATGTTTTGTAAACTGTCAAATGCTATACAAATGTATCCCACTTTGTAATATTAATATAATTTTTTCTGCCGTGTTTTAGTATCCAAAGCTTTAGCTTATACAACTTCAAAACATACTTGTTATCAAAAACTGTTTTTTAATATTGGCCTTCATTTTGATAATGATAACCTAAAGTCACAAAGAATTGCATGTCACAGTATGACTTTGAAGTTAGCCTCTTACGCCTCATTTCTTCATCTTTAAAATAGGGAAATTAATTTCTAGAGAATGTGAAGACTGTAAGCCGTATGGCATCCTAAAAATGAAATACATTCCTATAACTTGAATGAGGCTCAGCGAGTTACTTAACTAGCAGTCTAGGCTCCAGTTGCTACAGAGCATTTATTTGCACCTTCACTTACCCAGTCAGCAGGATTTGAGCTCCTGCTACCTATGTCAGGCCATATACTAATAGCAACACCTGGCACCTATTTCTCGGCCTGATGAAGGTTGTTTGCAAACCCCAGTATGTAAAAGTACTGAATGCATCCTTCCAGCAGGAAATGAAAGGTAGGGGTGCATAAGCTCATGAAGCAAAATAAAAGGTCTTCCTTCTTCCAGCAATTAATTTCTGAGTTAGAAAAGAGGAAACCTTTCAGATTAAATGAAAATAAGTCTATTTCTACATGCAAGAGATTTCTGAAGTTGGATTAACTATTCATTCTAAAACAAGCTTCATCTGTCTCCCTTCTAGAAGCAAATATAAATCATTGATTTCAGGGCATATGGCAACAGGAACATGGACTCACGTCTGACAGCCAGGCCAAGTAGAGGACTTCATAACTGAAAGACCAGGAGCCCAGGCCCAGAGCTGCCTTTGCACAAGGAACTTCTCAGGTCAAGTGTTAAGCTGGATTGCAAGGAGGAAGAAAGGTGATGTTGGAAGAATAGTGAATTCATTAGCTATTATCTGATCAGTGATCTCAAACTCAACATGGCTTTGGGTGCCAGGCAGTGAAAGAAGGAGGTGAGCCTGTGGTGAGAGAGCTAGACGTGGTGGTTACAGAGTGAGCAGGGTAGAGCATGCACCAGGGGTCTCCAACCTATGGTGAGTTGTATAATTATTTCATTATATATTATAATGTAATAATAATAGACACAAAGTGCACAATAAATATAATGTGCTTGAACCATCTCTAAACCATGCTCACCCTCCCTGGTCAGTGGAAAAATTATCTTCCATGAAAACAGTCCCTGGTACCAAAAAGGTTGTGGACCTCTAGCATATACCACATAAAGGCAGGCCGAGAAACAACACATCTGGCCAAACACAGCTTATTCTTTGGGCCTTAGGGGCTCCAGTTTACATCCCTCATCTAGTCTAACCTCTCCTTTCGAATATTTGGAAACTAAGGCCAGGAGCGGTGAAGTGAGTAGGCCAAGTTCTTGTAAGAAGCAGAGACGACTATTCAAGGTGGGGTGTTTCCCTGCAACAAAGAGCACAACAGAGTATGCTGAATGTCTTGCAAACTGGTTAACATTTTCAAAACAACCTTGTGAGGCATATGGTTAAGAGCATGGACTCTGCATCCAGAGCGCGTGAATCTCAGCTCAACATTTGACAACTATGTCTTTGGACAAGTTTCTTAACTTTTCTGTGCCTCAGTTCCCTCATATCTAAAACAGGGGTAATGATAGTACTAGGGTTGTCATGAGGGTAAGTTGATAGGTGTAAAGTTCTTAGACCAGTAACTGCCCATAAATATTATCACTCCCATGTACAGATGAGGAAGTGCATGCTTAGGGGTCAAAGTCACATAGCATTACTTAGAGGTCAAGCATGTGTGCCCTCACACACAGCTGGTATGGACCTCCCTTTTAGGTGCCTGGTTTCGAAGACTAACCACCTAAGTCCTACATTGACAATGACCAGGCTTGGAAGGAAAACAAAAGGCAGGACTGGAGCAGAGGCCAGAGCTAGGTGCTAGTTGGCTTTTTCTACTTTTCAGAAGTAGGGTAAGCTTCTAGAAAAGTGAGCTGAGGGTGAAGAAGTAGTTTACATACATCACTGTTTCTCAGACTTTCGAATGCATAGGAATCACCTCAAGGATGTGTTAAACCAGATTGGTGGCTTCACTCCCAGAGTTTCCGATTCAGCAGGTCTAGGGTGGAGCCTGAGAATGTGCATTGCAAACAAGTAGGTGATGCTGAAGGTGCTGGTCCAGCGACTGTGCTCTGAGAACCACCAACACGAATTTTTATCTAATCCTTAAACTTGTGGGCTTGGCAGCCTCTCCCTTTTATAGTGGAGAAAACCAAGGTCACAGAATGTAGCTGACTCATCCAGTATCACGCTATTTGTAGGGAGCAGAACTGGTCTTGAATCAGGTGGGTCTGATGTCGAAGTCTGCACTTTTCTTACACCACCACGTGGCACAAGGCATGAGCATTTATTCTCTGCCAGGCACAGAGCTATGGGCCAGAGAGACAAAGATGGTTGGGATCTCTGTCGTGGGCAGGGGTGTGCAGGTGGGGAACATGTGAGGGAGACTTCCCTGGAGAAGAAAGGCCTCCTACCAGTTTCTAATATCTCCCCTCCCAGTTCACCAACTGCCCTACGTCCTCTATGCGCATAGCTGCCGCGTCTGACCCCGTCACAGCCCCGACGCTGCCTTCGTCAGTTCCCTTCTTCCGCTCCCTACAAGGCCCCATCTGTCACACGAGGTCCTTGCCCATCCCAGAGGGTGATGTGCTCTCTTCAGCCTACCCTGCTGCATTCAGTTTTTCGTCTGGCTAGGCTGTCCACCCCCATCTTTGCCTACTTGTCCTTGAAGACTCAGCTCCTCTGACCACTGCTGCTTGTACCCACCAGTGTGGGTCTTGTGCACCTCCTGTCCCTTCCTAAGAATACTGTCTTACCTCTTTTATAGCACTTGTGTACACTGTTGTATAATTATTTACTATTTCTCCTATTTCTCCTTCTATATTAAATTTCTAATCTCAACCAACTTTTATCTCTAAGTCCTCAAGAGCTATTACAAAGTCTGGTACAGAGTGGAGCAATGGTTCCAAAACCTGTCTGCACATTGGAATCACCTAGGGATCTTTTAAAAATCCCAAAGCCCGGGCCACTCCAGACTACTTAAGTCATAATCTCTGAAGGTAGGACAGGGCATCAGTATTTCTTAAATTTCCCCAGGTGAGTCCAATATGAAGACAAGCTTGGGAAGTACTGAAATAGTTTCAATAAATGCAGAATGAGTTGTATGGATGGTTGAAAGAGTGGACAGTTAAAGGATGGATGGATGGATAATCAGGATGAAGATTGCAATGGAGAGTACCAGGCAGGGAAAGGGAAAAGTGTATTCAATAAGAACTAACAGCAGAAGCAAAACCCCAGAGGTAATAGGGTTCACAGGAACTGGTAGGAGGTAAAACTGAGAAGGCGGTGCAGGAAGACTGTAAAGGCTCTGACCTGCCATGCTTAGGAATCTGAGCTTTTATGATGTTGGGAGATGGAAGCTATTGAAGTAAGTAGAGGAGTGAAATGGTCAAATATATTTTTTAAAAAGCCAGTTGGCAACTGTGAGACCTTATGGGAATGGGGAAAGCCTGGAGGCAGGAAAAAAAGTGATTTTTCTGCTCCCTCCTCCTGTTAGAGACTGGCCTCTGGGAGGCTGGTCGCCTTTCAGGAGCGGCAGCCAAGTGAGGCTTGAGTGGGGAGCACTGGAGGCCGCTGGGGTCAGGGTGGGGGCCCCTCTTCACCAGGGGCCAGGAAAACGAGGACTCAAATCCAGGTCTTTCTGCCTCCAAGGCTGCGAATCTTCATACTGACTTCAAATTTTCAGGTCCTCCAGATAGTTTCTCACTCTGTGTCATCATGGGAAAGGTAAGACTTGACAAATTCAAACATAAGGCCAAACAGCCATTAATTCAAGTGGCTGCTAATAATCAAAGCTAACCCTACCAATAGAACAATTGGGTTTGGGACTCAAACTGCAAAGAAAACCACAGTGGTGAAGCCACTAATCATATTAATACTTTCTAATTTTGCCTTCTACTTAATCGGTTAATCAGTCTGTTCTCTGATACTCGAACGATTGTCCCCTGGGTTTCCCTGGGTTATCCAGGGGGCTGCTGATCTTGCTGCCTGCCACCCCATTTTTCCTGGAGCTAGGTTTTCCTTTGGCCAGACACATGCTAAAGTGCCTTTTCCTCTCCCCATTCCCCAGACCAGTGCCCCAGATTGGGGAGGGAACAGGAGGGACATGTGAGCTGGAGTCAGCAGAGGCCTCAAGCCATCCGCTGGGTCTCCTGCTTCCAGGCCTGGTGGGCTCCCTGGCCATACGTGGAGAGGGTCCCAAGCATGCATCTGGGAGGACGTATCAGACCCCACGCACTGGCTCTGTTTTTTCTTCATCCTTTCTTTTTCCTTCTTTCCTCTTAACTTTTCTTTTTCTCTTCTCCCATTTTCTGGTTATTTTTCTCCCCTCTTTTTCTTTCCCCTGCAAGCGTCCTCTTATGCTTAGGACCATTTCCCTCCCATTTGTCTACCTGTCACTTTCCCACCCCAGGGCTGTGGTGTGCAGGCTTTGCCCTGACCAGGCATGCCTGGCCAAGGAGGAGAGTGGGTCCTGAGCGCGCCAAGCCACCCAGCTGCAGGGCCCCACGAGGGTGCTGTGTGGGCTGGCTACCTGGTTCTTTCACGTCCTCTCCTTCCCGTGTCTCCTCTGTTCCGGAGCAATGTGGCAGGGCGGACAGAGCATGGGCTATGCAGTCAGGCTCTGGCTCTGCCATTTACTGATTCTGTAACCGTGATCATGTTGTTTGGCCTCTCAGCTTTGGTTTCCTCATCTGTGCACACTGCTTGGTTAGCTCTGATGCCTGGGGAGGCAGGCGAGCAGTGCGAGCATAGAGCACAGGCTTACGAGTTTGAATGCTGACTCCACCTCTCACTGGCTGTGTGACTTCAGTTCCTCACCTCTCTAAACCCCAATTTCCTACTCTCTTCAATGAGGAGATAATTAGACCAAGCTTGTAGGGTTGTTGTGAAGATAAAGGAGGTAACTCAGACAAGAACGTAGCATCTGGACACATAGTAAACGTGAAATAATTGCCAGTTGGATATTATGATTGCTGTGCTATATATTATTTGCATACCACCTGGCGTCTGGGAGGTGCTTGTGGCAGCCAGCCTCCAGGGTGGCCCCCGTCATGCCCTGAGATGATTATAGCCCTGGCTGGCAGCTGGTGGCAACCCAGAGCCAAAATTGGCCAGCCACACTTCCGGAGTCTACTGAGGCTTCTGTAACAAAATACCATAAACTGGGTGGTTTATAAACAACAGACATTTATTTCTGACGTTTCTGGAGGCTGGGAAGTCCAAGTTGGGTTTGGTATAAGGTGCAGGCCTCCTTCCTTACCGATGTCACCTTCTTGCTGTGTCCTCACATGGGAGAAGGGAAGAATTCTGTTCTCTTCAGCCTCTGATTAGGGCACTAATCCCATTCATGAGAGCTCCACCCTCATGACCTGATCACCTCTCAAAGGCCCCAACTCCTGATACCATCACATTGGGGATTATGTTTCAAGAAAGGAATTTTGGGAGGACAAAAACATTCAGACCATAGCACATACCAAACTTCTGACCCATAGAAACTTTGCATGATAATAAATTCTTACTGTTGTTTTAAAACTCTCATTCGTTATACAGCAATAGTTAACTAATACAGTGCTTTAAAAAAAGTCCCCTCTCCCTTCCAAGTGAGAAAAAACAGATTGGCATTTCCTTTTGCAAATCCGTGCAATCTAGCATATGATCAGCAGAGGGAGCCATTGGCCCGCTTTCTGGTCTGGCTGTGCAAGTGTTTTCCATACAAAACCAGTGGGAGATGCCACCAGAGAGCCCGGCCTCCTCAGGCCCTGCTCCATTGGCAAGCTGATGGTGGCCCTGGGGGTACACCCAGCCCCAAGAACCAGCTCAGAACAGACTCCTGCCCCTGTAGCCAGGAAGCCCAGAGAATGGCTCTGAGTCCTGCTTCATGGGCTGTAAAGCAAGTTTCTGGGCAGGCTTGAATACAACTCCCCTTGGCCAGAGAAACTCCTGTCTTTGGGCTTGAGCTGAGACCCCAAGCAGAGAGCAGGGTGCTGTGGCCATGTGGCACTGCTTGAGGAAGGGCTTCTATATCTTTTCCCAGTGACTCATCTGCCCTGGAGAAGAAAGGGGCTGGGCCTTGGGCCATGTCTCACCTACCTGCTCTGGCCAGCCCCCACACTGTCAGTAACCACCCGCGTGGTTGCCTCACAGCCAGCATGTGAGGATGTCTTGCCTCAGGTGGGCAGTTGACACCCTCCATCCACAACTGAGGATTTGGGGCCCCTCTTCAGACTCTAACATCGCTGTCCCGCACCACCACCACCCCTTGCAAACAGGGTCTGTCGACCGGGTCTTCCTCAACCTTACAAGTGCTGCAAATCCAGGGACCACACCTAAGGACCTGCCAGCCTGAAGGAAGGCCACAGTGATCTGGAGAGAGAGTGCAGGGCCTTGGTTCCTTCCAGGAGGTGGGAGAGGTGAGTGAGACAGCTGAGCACCCCTCCCTGCTTTCTTCCTGGGTCCTCAGGAAAGAACAACAGCCCTGTGGCTCTCATCTCCTCTGAGCCTGAGACCAAGAGTATCTAAGGCCTTCTGGGTCTTTCTGCTACATCTTCCTGGCCCAGGCAAGGCAGCACCTTGCAGAGTGAGAGGACAGGGTTGGACACATCCTGGGTGCTTCCCCCCATTGCTTGTTGGTGTGGGGGTGTGGAGGTGGGAGGTCATCCGAAGTGGTGAGAGGGTAAAGATCAATGTACCTCAGGAAGCCCCAGCCCCAGGAATGATCCCTGGACCTGCTCCCCTGCCCACAGAACTGGACAGAAGGCACGACCACCCTCCAGGGGATGTTTTTGCCTCTAATGTGCTGTGTTTATTTTATTTTATGTTTTTTTTTGAGACAGAGTCTCACTGTGTTGCCCAGGCTAGAGTGCCGTGGCATCAGCCTAGCTCACAGCAACCTCACACTCCTGGGCTCAAGCGATCCTTCTGCCTCAGCCTCCCAAGTAGCTGGGACTGTAGGCATGCGCCACCATGCCCGGCTAATTTTTTTTTA